>JACEIK010001314.1:119098-258719 GCA_018107945.1 Datura stramonium
CATGTATATGTGAAGTAATTGACTTCAGTTTATCATGAAGTGAATTCCATAGTATTGTGTGGAGTACCTGTATTGGACTTTTCTACGTTTCAGGTTTTTTGGATAGTCCATATTACAGGGGAGACTCTGCCAAAATTTTTCCAGAATAAGTAATTGCAAGTTCAAGTTCTTGCAAGCAGAAGTTAACATTCGAGGACAAATGTTCTTAAGGGGGGAGGATGTTACACCCCGTAAATTTCTAGAATGTAGATGGCCTATTCGCATGTTGGTTGGAAGTTTTAGAATGCCTTACGTGAAGGGCCCGAGGAAAGGCCGAACGAGTGCCAAGTTGGGATTTCGCGAAAGGAGGCCGAACCGAGCTTCTAGAGGGGCAAAGTGGCACGGCGCCCCTACCTCCGCATTAGCCAACGAGGCACGGAGCCAAAACGGCACGTTGGCCAACGTGCCACGTTGCCATGTATCCGATTTCAAGCATAAATAGGCCTCACCCTTAAACTTTATATCATTTTCCTTATATACTCACAACCAGAACAGAGATGAGGATGAAGGGTTCATATAATTTTCTTCCGATTACGCCGCCAAATGCCGTCCAAATTCATATTAACTTTGGGTATCAAAATATAAAGCTGCAGGGAGCATTTTTACGGAGTTAGTTTCGTGAAATTCGTCCGGCGAATCGTCGTCCCACTGAGCCCAAGTGATTAGAATTACTCCAAACTAGTGTTAATATAATCCCAGACATAAAGTAAGTATTTCTCCCTTCTAGATCCCTGAGAAATTATAAGTTTCCAATCGCTCTTCGATAAGTTGAGGAATAGTCAGTATATATGTACATATAAAGTATTTTTTTCTTCCAGCATAGTAATGAAGTTAGCTCTATTCTTCCGTGAATGTGATTACAGTTGGGAAGAACAGCTGAATACCAGCTGTACCTCGCTAGTTAATCGGTAAACAGGCAGTTGAGGTATGTAATGGAAGTTTCTATCGGCAAGTTAGTTTCTTCAGTATAGTAATCAAATATGCATCCCAGTAAAGTATTTCAGAAATGTTATATCATGTTTAGTGTGCTATTACGTATAGTTTTTGTTATCAGTAGAGACCTATATTTGTGTTGTTTTGGGCTTGATTACCTATATAGCTTCCGTGACCGCCCCAGGATTAATATCTGTGTTGACTCATCCGCCAAAGGGCGAGGATACATCGCTCTATGGAGTGGAATGTCGTCTGCAAGGGATGAAGATGAGGAGACAACTCCTCATACTTTTGTCGTGGTTGGCCTATACACACCCCCGCCGAGCGCTTGCGCCCGGGGTGTACATTTCAGGAGTCCCCTGGACTTAGGCACAGCTATAGCTAGGGGCCCAGTGAGCCCAAGCTGCATACCTAGGGGACCGGCAGGATGCTCATAGCTAGTAGGTGACGTGGCATGACCTGGATAGGGGTATATAGATTGAGATGTACTCACTCGCACTAATGGGGGCCCAAGTAGGTTGTGTTGTGCTGATGATACCTTCTGGCTTATGGGGGCCATGTAAGGTATGTACGTTGCTTTAGTTACTGATAGTTAGACAATAGAAAGCCTCGTTGTCAGGTATGACTCCTACTCTTCTTGTATAGTTATGTCTAGTTCTGATTCCATTATTTCAGTCAGTTTCAGTCCGTTCTCTTTACTTCAGATATGGTGAGCTCTATTACTTACTTTCAGTCATTTACAGTTAGTGCCTTACAAACTCAGTACCTGTGGTACTGACACCCTCTTTTGAGGCGCTGCATTACTTGCCTGCAGGTACTCACAGACGAGGAGCGTATCCCTCGTAGTTCCTGTCAGCAGTACAGAGCCTTCAGCTCCTACCTTTCGGAGCTTGAGTTTTTGAGGTTTACTTTCTTTCAGTTGTACAGTATGGGTAGGTCGGGGCCCTGTCCCGACCATCTTACGACTCCTAGAGGCTTGAAAATTGTATTATTACCTGTGGTTAGTTGATATTGCCCTTGTGGGGCCATATGTGCTTTAGATTATGTGTGTTGGAAGTGTGGGGCCTTTTTAGTTGTTGATTTATGACCTTGTCGGTCATGTTTCAATTTAGCACCTGATTTCATTTTTCAGCTATAACTATATATCAGGTGGCCTTGTCGGCCCGCATAGGATTCCCTATATTTGCTTATCTCTGGTTAGCTATTTACTTTCACCAGTGGATATAGGCCTTGTCGGCGGGGTTCTATTTACAGCCGCTATATAACCCGTCGTTTTTCTTGATTCTAGAGTTAGAGTCAGCCCTGAACCAGAGGTGCTTAGGCTCAGTCAGCTCAGTAGTTCAGATCCTAGTAGGGCACTAGGTGGCATTCATGCCTCCTAGGGCGGGGCGTGACAACAAGTAAGGAGGTCAAGCACAATGCAGTTTTAGAGTTGAGGTATATTGTACCCCTCTCGAAGAATTTCTCAATATTAAGTTTGGTTGAAAACCTAGAAATATAGTCTTCCAAGCATGTAGAGAAAGGTATAGAGGAGGAATAGGCCCCGTATATTATGAAATTTGCTGATTCCGAGAGAAAAAATGACTTCAATTATGTAAGGGCCAATAAGTGCCAGAGGTGACATCTACTGCTTGGTACTTTCATTTTTTCACCACCACCCCTGGAGCATAAGAGGAAGTTGGACAAGAAATTAGGGGTGAGATTCATATCCTCAAAGTGGAAGAAAAAGTGGCGAAATATGATGCATGGTGGCGCGACGTAAAATAAGGGGTTGCTTGGGAGGCAACCTAAGAGTACCATTGCTGCACTTTCTTTTTAGTGTGTTTGTAATTTTGGTTATTTTTAACTTGTTGTTGTTTGTTTTGTTTTTTAAGCACGCATTCAGGGGAAGTCTGAGTACCCATAAAGGGGAAAGCTAAGGATCATGACAAAAAGATGAGTGTGGGGTCGATGACCCACGTTTTGAAAAGTAAAGAAAAATATGTTTTTAGCTAGGCCTAGAGACCTCAAGGAGTATTTCTCACCCTTGTATTATTTTTAATTGATGCTTTGGGGACATAGCATGATTCAAGTGTGGGATGNGTGTGGGATGAGGAAAATTTCAAAATTTTATGCTTAATGAATTCAGGTGAAGTTAGTGCTTGGTATGATATTGTTTGATGAAAGAGTTTGAGTTGAGCATAATTCACCCACCCTTTCATTTTTCTTTTCGGTTCTTTTCCGAAGGGGGGCACTTTGAACTGATAAGTTAAATTTTTCTTTGATTGTACATTCTTTTTATTAGTCATAGTCAGGGACTTTGTCCAACGATGGATGGATGACGACCGTCTTGAGGGAATAGTAGTCAATAGATTTTTGTTTTTGAACCCTTAGCTGATTGATGGCTTGATGTTCTTGTTATGTGCTATACACGATTGTGAGATGCAAGTGCTATAAATTTTGAAGCATGTTTAGTAATTGTATAACTCTGTTTGAGACATTGAGGCTCTTGAATATGACTCTATGTGCTTAAATCTTAATTTTTAATTCTTGTAATTAGTTGAGTTAAGAGTCTACTTAATCTCTCTTGAATTGAGCAAGTGCTGTGAGTGTAAGGTTTCTGAATATTCCATGCTATTGTGTAGTGTCTAGAACTTGCCTGGTGTGTATATAAAACGAAATGAGGGATGTGGATTGTAGGAGATGATTTAGGCATTTCTTTGAATAAGCCTACTTTTTATCCTTCACTTTACCTACCTTTAATACATGATCCTAGTTAGCCCCATTGAGCCTTCAGCCTATTCTTTGCTAGACACAAAATGAGATTATTCCTTTCTTTTCAATAACCTTGAATTTGATCCAAAACTCCTAAGCACTTAAGTTAAAAATGCAAGAGAGTTGAGGAATGAGGAGTTGGAGAAAAGAGTAGTTATGGGAGTTGAAGAGAATACTAGAGGTGCACTTGTTTATAAATTGCATAAGAGTTGGTAAGGAGTAAACGAACAAAAGAATGAAAAAGTTGCTTAAGTACTCCTTACTAATAAGCTAAGTGTGCTTAAATAAATGGGGAAACAAAAGAGAAAATTTATGAGTGAAAAGAATAAAGGTGAAGTAAGAGTAGAAATGTCCGTAATGAAAGTGTGATGTATTAAAAGTGCTTGGGGAAGATAGCCACTATTACTGGCTAGAATAGTACCTACCTGTCCCTTAGCTTACATTACAACCTGATAAGTCCTACTTGATCTTACTTTCAAACATTTCTAAATTAGCGGAGTAATACACTAAAGGAAAGCTTATGGGTCAAATACATGGTGCATGTGAATTCTTTATGAGAGTGAGTTGAATTATTATTCATATACCCATAGGTGTTATAATTGGAAAACTTGCGAGTGAAAAAAGGGTATCTCTCTTGTTGTGAGGGAATATGTTTGAGGAAAGATAGAATTCATGTTGGTCTTCTTGATTGGCTTATGTGCATGAGTTTATTGTGGTTGTAGAGTAGATTCTTGAGGCTATGAGGTCTTAACTTGGTTGTATTGGATTTCAATTGTGTTATATATTATATATATATAGCATACTTTGTTTGAACTTGCCATCTAAATCAATCATTTTAGCTTTAATTTGAGTCGTCTTGCGCTAATTAGTAATTTGTGAGTCTTCCTTGTGCATGAGATGTAAAGGATTTGTTCGAGGACGAATAAGGCTTTAAGTGTGGGGCAGTTATCTTTGGCATATTTACATGCCCAAATACTTTTTTATACCCATGTTTTACCCATATTGTACGTTAATTTAAGAATAATCTCATGTGTTTTGTGTAATTTGTGGCCATGGACTAACAAATACGATTAGCTCTCTTTGTAGGTTGAAATTGCCAATGTATGGAGCTCAATCTGAAGATAATGGTCCAAATCTTGAAGAAAATTGTTAAGGGACGGATTATGGATCATTAGACAAGATAGAAAGGACATTTGGAGTCAACTCCGTGCCACAGAGAAGCATTGGCGCATTCAACAACGTGTCACGGAGCAAAGAATTAATTTATATGAGCATAAGATGTCAAATAGTGAGCATCCATGATAGCATAGTGTCACAGAGGCAAATGTCCGTGATAGACAATGTGTCACGAAGGCAAATCTCCACGATAGCCAACGTGACACGGAGCTGTTTCATCACAGGTAAAATTTTATATTTTTCCAACTTATTATAAATTGAACCCTTATCTTCTAATTTCATTATCACGAAATGTTTTGAGAACACCATAAAGGGGCGAAGGGAGAAGGGAAGAACTCTACCTAGGATTTGTTATTTTTCATTCTCTTTTAACTACTCTTGTAAGTATCTAATTATATTTTTGAGTATTTGTACGAACATGACTAGCTAAAACCCTTCCTCTAGGGTTGAGGCCACATGATGTGATTGTAATTGCATGAATTCTTCTTTGGTTTGAGTTTTTAGTTGTTGGTTTGTCTTACATTCTTCATTATTTTTGTTTTTATGCTTGATCACCATGAAAACAAAATCGTTAAGTTTAGGTAAAAGTTCGAAAGAGTAACCTTAGGCTAGAACACAATACTTTAAGGAGCAAGTTCTTATCTTTACGATAGGATTCGCGGTTAGGATAGAAATTATACCTAATTTGCCTTGTTTGGTTAGAAAAACGGTATGATAGCTAGACACCGACTTAGAATTGTCACATCACCGCTCGTAGAAGTAGTTGTGAAGCTAAGTCAGGTTAAATGATTAGAGGTACAAAAGTCCAGAATCAAGGGCACAAACCCCGAAAACCACATACACGTAGTTAAATTGCTCACGAATCAGGATGTTAGATCCCCGCTCAACGATGTAGGTGTGAGACTAGTTTGTCATGTTTAGACGATTGAAAGACCATGAAAATTGCATCTTAACTATTTGAGACAACAACTAAAGTTTTCATACTCGAACCATTGTTAATTGAAACATTGCATGATTATTAGGCCTTAAATCTAGTTGCTTCTTGTATTGTTTCTAAATTTGCTTGTGATCACCTCTTGATTTAATTATAAGTATCCAAAATCTATTCTATCAACACTTGTGAAGGTTAAATTAATACTTGAACTTGAATATTCACTGAATTAGTCCAATCCCTGCGGGTTCGACATCCGGCTCTAAAAAAGGGCCATTATATTACTTTTACGACTGTGTACACTTGCGCGTGTGCTGGGGCACAACAGTAACACTCTGGTTATGCCTCAGTCAATTACAGAACTAGAGTTGTAAAATATTTGTTTCCAAATGAGGAATTATTCGAATGGACGGGCAGTAGTACAGCGCCTAAGGGTCGGTTTATTTCTTACCTTAAGGCCCAGAATCTTATCTCTATGGGATGTATCTATCAACTAGTTTGGGTCAAAAATTTCAACTCTTAGACCCCAACTATCTATTCAGTCCCTGTTGTACAAGAATTTCCTGATGTCTTCCCCGAAGATCTTCCCTGAGTTCCTCCTGAACGGGAAATTGACTTCGGCATAGACCTTTTCCTAGATACTCAGCCCATCTCTGTCCCTCCTTACAGAATGGCTCCAGCTGAACTTACGGAGTTGAAGGAAAAGCTAAAAGATCTTCTTGATAAGGGTTTTATCAGACCCAACATCTCTCCCTAGGGTGATCCAGTGCTATTCGTGCGAAAGAAAGACGGTACCCTTAGAATATGCATCGGTTACCATTAGTTGAACAAGGTTACAGTCAAGAAAAGGTATCCCTTACCCAGAATTGATGACCTGTTCGACCAACTTCAGGGAGCCAGCTGTTTCTCCAAAATAGATCTAAGGTCTGGGTATTATCAGCTAAGAGTAAGAGAGTGTGACATACCAAAAATAGCTTTCAGGACTAGACATGGTCACTATGAGGTTGTGTTTATGTCCTTCAGACTAGCAAATGCCCCTGTAGCATTTATGGACCTATTGAATAGAGTCTTCAAGTAGTATTTGGATATGTTCGTCATTGTGTTTATTGACAACATTCTGGTATTCTCTAGAAATGAGGAAAAGCATGCTAATCACCTGAGGATAGTGCTTCAGACTCTCAGAGATCGCCAGTTGTTTGCCAAGTTTAGCAAATGCGAATTCTGACTGAAGTCTGTGACTTTCCAGGGTCATGTGGACTCGGGTGAGGGTATTCAGGTTGATCCTCAGAAGATAGCAGTAGTGAAAGATTGTCCCAGACCTACCTCCCCAGTTGAAATCAGAAGTTTCTTGGGTTTGGCCGGTTATTACTGATGCTTTCTGGAAGGCTTCTCCTCTATAGCATCTCCTCTAACTAGGGTGACTCAAAAGAAGGTGAAATTCCAGTGGTTAGATGCATGTGATAAGAGTTTTCAGGAGTTAGAAACACAACTCACTACCGCTTAGGCGTTGACCCTACCGAAAGGATCAGGTGGGTTTGTAGTATATTGCGATGCTTCTAGAGTTGGACTCGGTTCCATTCTGATGCAGCGGGGCAAGGTGATAGCCTACGCCTCTAGACCGCTCAAAGTTCACGAGAAGGATTATTCAACTCATTACTTGGAGTTAACAACAATGGTGTTTGCATTGAAGATATGGAGACAGTATCTGTATGGGGTTCACGTGGATGTTTTCACTGACTGAAACAACCTTCAGTATGTATTCAGTCAGAAGGACCTAAATCTTCATCAGAGAAGGTGGTTAGAGATCCTGAAGGACTATCACGTGAGCATGCTATATCACCCAAGAAAAGTCAATGTGGTGGTTGATGCCCTGAGCAGAGTCTCTATGGGGAGAGTGACTCACGTGGAGGAAGGAAAAAGGGTACTGGTGAAAGATATTCACCCACTAGCTCGGTTAGGAGTGCAGTTGGTTGACTCAATTTTGGGGGAGAGGTAATGCAAATCAGGTCAAATTCCTCTTTCGTTGTTGAAGTTAATTCCAAACAGGATGAAGATTCCATCTTATTTAAACTTAAGGAAGCAGTTCTCAGGAAAGAGGTTAAGAATTTCTACAAAGGGGGAGATGTTGTGCTCCATTGCCAGGGCAGATTGTGTGTATTGAACATTAGTGATTTGAGACAGCAGATATTGGCTGAAGCACACAACTCGAGATACTCCATCCACCCTGGTGATACTAAAATGTACCCCGATTTGCGGGATATTTACTAGTGGAATTGCATGAAGAGAGACATCGCCGAATTCGTAGCTAAGTGCCTGAACTGTCAGCAAGTTAAGGTAGACCACCAGAGACCGGGAGGTATGACCCAGGATATTAGCATACCCATGTGGAAGTGGTAAGAAGTGAATATGGACTTTATTATGGGCCTACCTCAAACTCGTCAGCAACATGTTTCTATTTGGGTAGTAGTAGAACGGATGACTAAGTAAGCACATTTTCTCCCAGTTAAAACTATAGACTCAACTGAGGACTATGCTAAGTTTTATATCTGGGAGTTGGTCACACTTCATGGGGTGTCGTTATCCATTAGTTCAGACAGAGGTACCCAATTCACCTCGCGTTTCTGGAAGTCTTTTTGCAAGGGACTTGGTACCCAGGTTAAGCTCAGTACAGCTTTTCACCCGCAGAAAGATGGGCAAGATGAGCTGACTATTCAGACACTAGAAGATATGTTGAGAGCGTGCGTATTCGATTTCTAGGGCAGTTGGGATGAACACTTGTCTCTTATCTAGTTTGCATACAACAACATCTACCACTATAGTATCCAGATGGCCCCGATTGAGGCATTATATGATAGGAGGTGTAGGTCTCCTATTGGGTAGTTTGAGGTTGGTGAAGCTACTATAATCAGTCCAGACTCGGTTCATGAAGCTATGCATAAGGTACAGCTCATCAGGGAAAGATTGAAAACAGCTCAGAGCCATCAGAAATCTTATACTGATGTGAGCAGAAGATAATTCGAGTTTGCTTTGGATTACTGGGTCTATCTAAAAATTTCACCCATGAAAGGGGTGATGAGGTTTGGGAAGAAGGGAAAGCTTAGTCTGAGATATGTGGGACCCTACAAAATTCTGAGGCGAATTGCCAAGGTAGCTTATGAGCTGTAATTACCTTCAGAGTTGGAATCTGTGCACCCAGTTTTCCATGTGTCACTATTAGAGAAGTGCATCGGTGATCAAATTTCAATTGTGTCATTGGACAGTATGGTAATGAAAGACAGTCTCTCATACGACGAGGTCCTAGTTTAGATCTTTGACCTTCAGGTTCGAAAGATGAGGAACAAGGAGGTAGCTTTAGTCAAAGTCTTGTGGAGAAATCAGCATGTAGAAGGAGCTACGTAGGAAGCTGAAGCAGATATGATGGCTAGATACTAACACTTGTTCCCTTCCTGTTCAGTTCCGACATCAGGTACAAAATTCCTCCTCAGTTCTCTATTCGATTACGTACTCATCTGCTTTATTTAGATTTTCTATGTGCATTTCAGTTGCATCAGCTCTGTTAGTATGGTAAAGTACGTTCGGAGTCAGTTACTCCTCCAGACCCCAGCGGATAGTCTCAGTCTAGAAATCTCATCTCTTTCCTAGTTTTACTAATATTTTTGTCTCCATTCGGGGACGAATGATCCCAAGGGGGAGATATTGTAACATCCAAAAGCTTTCCTAGACCAGACTTAGACATTCCAAGAAAAATGCGCAGAAAACTAGAAGAAAATTTCTCAGAATGACTGAGACAACGAGTCGTGGTCAGCTCCAATGACTCTTTGTGTCAGTCGTGGTCCCCAGGTCTTGGCCACTTAGGAACCAACGAGATAAGGAATAACCCGTTGTGAGAACCAACGAGTCATTCCCATACCATAAGTCCTTCCCAGGACCCCACGACTCAACCAATGAGTCGTTGTCAGAACAACGACCCGTTGTGGCGGTCATCGTGTGAGATCTCTAAAATCCCCTATTCCAGTGAAGACGAGAGAAATAAAAGACTAGTTGTTACCCCTAATGAGTCATTTTCAGCACCGTTGTTTCAACTTAGCCATTTTCAGAAATAAATATCTCCAGTGAACCTAACGAGTGGACACGACGACTCATTGGTTCAACCAACGAGTCGTTTTGTCACCCGTTGCTTGGTCTCCTAGTTCTCCTTGCCTAGTAGCCAAGAACCAATGACTCGTTGGTTCATCGAAAGAGTCGTGGTGACCCCCTTTACCAGAGCTAGTGACTTCTCACCCCAGGCAGTGGAACCAGCGAGAGGTCCCAATGAGTCGTGGTCTCAACCAACGACTCGTTGAGTGACCCGTTGGGACCCTGTCGGCCAGATTTAAGCTTTAAATTCTAGGGTTGCTTTCATAATTTTCCACCTACTTAGTCCCTAAACTACATCGTTTTGGGTTTAAACAGGGGTTTTAGAGGGGGAAACCATCGGTTTCTCTCATTCTTTTCTTATCTCTTCATCAGTTCAGCGTAGAGTTCTCTCAGGAAGGTTCAGAGCATAAATTAGTGTGTTTGATTCATCTCAAATTTTCCAAGGAATTATATTGGGTGTTCCATCTCCAAGTATGTGAGATTTCAACAAGGGATTAGTTCTTCCCTTGTGTCCCCAAAATTCTCCCTATTTCTTTATTAGTTCTAGCCCTATAATTTATCGAATGTTAAGAAATTCTTAGTCATGCTTTGTCTAGTCCATGTGGAATGTTATTTCAAGTTAGTTATAGATATTTTCCACCAGTTTGTGATTGAAGTGATGTTTATTCTAGTGAAGTGAAATTTATCCCTAATCCTTGAATGTAGAAAGTATTGAATCTTGCAATAGTGTTTGAACATTGAGAGTTTGTCTGATTTTATTATTGTTGGGGATTCCCATGTTGATAGTAGCATTGAAAATCAGTCAGAGTATTTTCAATTCAGTTTTAGTTAAGAATGATAGAATTTTCAGTGTCAGTCAGAAATTTCAGCTGACCAGTTTGACTATAGAAATTCCCGAGGTGTCAGTAGTAGCTCCCAGTTATTAGAATCAGATTCGGAACTCAGTTTTTAGTGGTCCACTAGGCGGTCATGACACTTTACAACAACAGCTCTGACTAGCCTTAGGACCCCAACTTTAGATTTCAGTTAGTTCTGTAGATGGTTACGATGCATCCAGATAAGTATCTTTGACCAGTCTTAGGACCTAGTTCTAGAATCTTGTCTCATAAGACACTCAGGATGTTCTTAGATATGCATTCCTGACTAGTCTTGGGCCCCAGTTTTGAGCTATCAGCTTAGTGTTCAGTCTAGAACTATATTGTGGGAGTAGGACTTGGCACCAAGTGGATCGGGGTTCCAGTGCACCCAGGTTTCCAGAACTACGTTGCCACCGTAAGTTACAGTTTTATTTGGCCTCATGGCCCCTGACTATTGAGATAACCCAGTTCATCCCTTTATACCCTAGCAAGGTATATTGGGTCCTACCAATGGGGGGTATACATCAGACTCCACGTCTAGCTCACGTGGTTATATGTCGATTATAGACTCTCCCACTAGTCAACTTAGTTTAGTTTCAGATTAGTTCAGTTCAGTATCTCAAAAATAGGGCATGTCCTTGACCATCAGACAGGGTCTTTTAGAGATCTAAGTTATTTCAATTATTCAGGTCAGTAGATTTAGTTGGTCATTTCATGTCTTTTCAGTTTAGCACTTTTTTTCCATTGGGTTATGTTTTCTCCCACATCTCAGTACATTCAAAGTACTAACACATATTTTTATGTTGTATCGTTTTATGATACAGCCACAGGATCTCAGTCTTAGCCTCGCTAGCTGATTGCTCTCAGAAGACTTCAGCTGTCCTATTTGGTGAGTCCTCATCTTTCGAGGGGCTTTGGAGTTAGCTAGGGGCTGTACTCAGTTTTACTTTCTTCTATTTAAATTTGGAGTTAGCTAGGGGCTTTTCCTATCAACTCATCAGTTGTAGTGTCTTTCATATGAAGAATTCGTTTTCAGACTTGTAGTTTCATTCAGAAGTATTCAACTTTATGAATCTGTTTCATTCTCTTAGATGTTTATATTTTTCCTTTAAAAGCTTCCACAGTACATATATTTATATTTCAAAGATTACTAAGAATGCCAGTGTATGATAGACCAGGGGTTGACTTGGGGTTACATGTGACTCCAAGTACTATTTTCCGTCCAGGGTGTAATTCCGGGGTGTGACACCTTCAAAAACACCAAATCATTAACTACGAACTCAAGCTATCTCCTCCTCACATCCACATAGAACTTTTGGCGACTCTAATCTAATCTCAACCCTTCTGTTATAAGCTAAACTTCTTCATAGCCTCATGAACTAATTCAGGTCCTATAAATGTAGCTTCACCGAATTTGAACTAACCAATAGGCGATCTACATCTCCACCCATAAAGCGCCTCAAACGGAGCCATCTGAATGATCGAATGGTAACTATTGTTATATGAAAACTCGATAAGAGGTAATTGATCATCCCAACTACCCTGGAAATCAATCACACACGCTCTCAACATGTCCTCAAGGGTCTGAATGGTCTACTCAGCCTGACCGTCTGTTTGCGAGTGAAATGTTGTACTAAGCTTAACCTGAGCACCAAGTCCCTTCTAAAACGATCTCCAAAACTGGGAAGTAAACTGAGTACCTCTATCTGATATGATGTACAAGGGAACTCTATGCAACCAAACTAACTCCTGAATATACAACTTAGCATAATCCTCCCCCGAATCGGTAGTTTTGATTAGTAAAAAATAGGTTGTTTTAGTCAACCTATCTACAATTACCCAAATAGAATCATACTGTCGACGAGTACGATACAACCCCATAATGAGGTCCATATTGATTTCCTCCCACTTCCAAGTTGGATACTAATATCTTGAAGCACACCTCCAGGTCTTTTATGCTAAACATTCACCTGTTGACAATTCAGACACTTAGCCACAAACTCTGCTATGTCCTTTTTCATGTCATTCCACCAATAGACTTCCCCTAGTTCATAGTACATCTTGGTGGCACCTGGATATATAGAATATCTGGAACCTTGAGCCTCATGCAACATCCGCTCCATCAAGTCATCAACACCCGATACATACAAACAACCCCGATATCATAGTACACTATCTCCCCCTTAGGAGAAAACCTCCACCTTCTGATTCTGAATAGCTTCCTTCAACTTTACCAATATAGGATCCTCTTCTTGCCTAGCCTTGACTTCGGTCACCAAAGAAGATTCTGATCCATTCTGAACAATGACACCACCATCTGTCGAGTCAACAAGACGACGTCCTATTCTTGCAAGCTGATGCACATCCTTTACTAACTCTTTCCTCTCCTCATCTACATGGTAACACTCTTCATAGAAAGCCTACTAAGAGTGCCTGCCACCACATTAACCTTGCCCGGATTATATAGGACACAAATATCATAATCCTTAAGAATCTCCAACCACCTCCTTTGACGTAAATTATCCTTCTGGGTGAATACGTACAGTAGGCTTTTGTGGTCCGTAAACACATCCACATGGACCTTGTACAGATAGTGTCTCCAAATCTTTAAGGCAAATACTACCTCTACCAACTCGAGGTCATGGATTTCAGCTTCCTAGAAGCACAGGCTATAACCTTACCATGTTGCATAAATACAAAACCAAGACAAATCTTGGAGGCGTCAAAATATACCACAAACCCATCAGTACCCTTGATAGAGTCAACAATGGTGCTAAGGCGAGTCGAGTCTTCAACTCTTGGAACCTATTCTAACAAGCCTCCGACCATTGAAACTTCACTTTCTTCTAGGTCAACTTAGTCAACGGTGTTGCGATGGATGAAAATCCTTCCATGAATATCCTGTAGTAACCGGCTAAGTCCAAGAAACTCCAGATATCCGAAGGACTCACTAGTCTAGCAAATTCTTCACAGCTTCTACCTTTTGAGAGTCCACCTGTGCACCCTCACTTGACACCACATGACCCAATATTGGAACCGAATTTAACCAAAACTGTGTTGAATTTAGCATACAGGTGGTGATCCTTAAGAGTCTGTAGCACCACCCCCAAATGCGCGACATGCTCTTCTTCGCTCTGAGAGTATATAAGAATGTCATATGTGAACACGATCACGAACATGTCCAAATACAGCTTGAACACCCTGTTCATCAAAATCCATAAAAGCTGCAGGAGCATTCATTTGTCCAAAATATGATGTAAATCACAATTTAGAACAACCCATTTGTAAATCATTAGATTTTCATAAAAATTAAATTAAAATCCCAATACATTATTGGTAGATTTCCATAAATTACTAGAGAATGGGCATGTGTGTGAATGGAAACACCCATTCGTAAACCTACATACATTGACAAGATCATATTCTAAAGTTCGTGAATTCCCAAGGAGGAATTGATAGGGAAAAGCTTGATTCTATGCGTTATCTCTGTAGAATTCTCTTAGTATGCATGCATGGGAATGATCTATGCATTAGGGACTTAACATATCTTAAAATTCCTAGAAAAATATATGAAACGACGTAGTTTAGGGCCTTAAAGCATGGAAAGGTCGAAAATACCCTTAATGAATTTAACATGAAAATCTTCACAGATTAACCAACAGACGTACCAACAAGTCGTTGGAAGCTAGCACGACTCGTGGTATGGCTAGTCGTCTGCATTGCCCAGGCCTATCTTCCGGAATCAAACCATAGCTAGACAAGATGACTCGTCCTTTGGTCCAACGAGTCATGAGGTCAGTCGTTGCTTGCTCCTCGGAAATTTCTGAACTTCCTCACAATGAGTCTCACCACTACTCGTTGTTTCCACCAGAGGGTCATGGTTTCTGTCCATTAAGTCCACTGGAAATTTTACCATCTAGACAATGACTGCTGACAAACAAGTCGTTTTTACTCATGACGGGTCATTGGGTGACCCGTTACTTCCCAAAATGTTAAAATCCATCTCTCACCATTACTAAAAACAAAGACTCGTTGTTTCCCACAACGATTCGTTACATCGGTTGTTGCTTCCACAGCCACCCGAACTCCTGAAACCACAACTGGTAACAACGGCTCGTGGTTTCCAACCAGGAGTTGTTACACCTCTTATTCTGTGATGTTTTTCCCAATTTTAGTTGTTTTCAACTTTTAACTCCCGGGTCTACTCTTAGGAACTTTCAGGTTATTATAATATCTCCCCCTTGGAAACATTCGTCCTCGAATGTAGGAAACGAGCATAAAATAGAAACATGCAATTATCATATTCAAATACTGATCATTTAACCCGAAAACTAACGGAATGACTACCTCCGATTCATATCACATAGCTGAATTGATTTCATGCTTCACATACACATCCACATACATAAAAGAAACTTGAACACATGAACTGAACATGAAAACTAAGTAGAGTCATATAGAAAAATTGATACCTCAAGTCGAAACTAAGCTGATAGAGAATAAATGTGGGTATCTAGCCATCATATCCGCTTCGGCTTCCTACATAGCTCCTTCAACATGCTGATTCTTCCATAATATTTTAACTGAAGCTACTTCCTTGTTCCTTAGCCTCCTAACCTGACAATCCAATATTTCCACCGGAACTTCCTCATAGATAAGGCTATCTTTCACACCAATGTTGTCCACCGGGATTACTAAAGCTGGATCTCCCAAACATTTCTTCAAAAGCGACACATGAACACAGGATTAAGGGAAGATAACTCTGAGGGCAACTCCAATTCATACACCACCTTGCCAACTCTTTTCACAATATGGTAGGGACCAACATTGCGGGGACTGAGTATTCCTTTCTTCCCCAACCGCATTACTCCCTTCATGGAAGATACCTTCAGATATACCCAATCGTCCACCTCGAACTCCAACTCTCTCCTCCTCACATAAGCATATGACTTTTGACCATTCTAAGAGGTTCTCCATCTGTCCCTTATCAACTTAACCTTCACCATAGCCTCATGAACCGAATCTGGCCCTATCATAGCTGTCACACCAACCTCAAACCATCCGATGGGCAATCTATATCTCCGCCCATAGAGAGCCTCAAATGGTGCCATTTGGATACTGGAGTGACAGCTGTTATTGTAAGAAATCTCGATCAGTGGCAAGTGATCATCCCAACTACCTTTAAAGTCCATCACGCAAGCTCTCAACATGTCTTCGAGAGTTTGAATTGTCCGCTCTTCTTGACCATTCGTTTGTGGATGAAACGCTGTGCTGAGCTAAACTTGAGTCCCAAGCCCTTTTTGAAAAGACCTCCAAAACTAAGAGGTAAATTTAGTACTTCGATCTGGAATAATGGACGAGGGAACTCTATGTAATCGAACCAACTCCTAGATATACAGTTTGGCATAATCATCCGTTGAATATGTGATTTTCACTAGTAAGAAATGTATAGCCTTGGTCAACCTTTCTACCACAATCAATATGGAATCATATTATCGGCGAGTACGAGGTAACCTTGTGATGAAATTCATAATAATTTCTTCCCACTTCCAGGTAGGAATGCAGACGAGATATCACAAATACTCCTCCGACCTTTGATGTTTCGACCTTAACTAGCGATAATTCGGGCATATGGCTACGAATTTTGCAATATCCTTCTTCTGCCATCACTAATAGATTTCTCATAAATCCGCGATTCATCTTGGTGTCACCTGGATGGATAGAATACACAGATCTAGGGGCCCCTCATGCAATATTCGACTCCTCAAATCATCAACATTTATGACACATAGGCGACCACAGTACCGGCACACCATCTCCCCTTGGGAGAAAACCTCTACCTTAGCAAACCGTGAGATTCTTTCCAACTTTCAAAATTGGGTCCTCATCTTTTCTAGATTTCACATCGAGTCTGAGACGATTCGGATATGCTTTGAACAACAACACCGCCATCGGTAGAGTCAACCAACCTCACTCCTAACCTTGCGAGGCGATGCACATCCTTCACTAGCTCTCTCTTTCCTTCCTCCACATGGGACACACTCTCTATATAGAGCCTACTAAGTGTGTGACACCATATTAGCCTTTCTCGGATGGTAAAGAACAATCATATCATAGTCTTTGAGTAGCTCTAAACACCTCATTTATCGTAGATTGAGGTCTTTCTGCGTGACCACATATTGTAAGATCTTGTGGTCCGTAAACACATCCCCTATGGACCCCATACAAGTAATGTTGCCATATCTTCAATGCGAACAACACGCGGCCAACTCAAGGTCATGGGTCGGGTAATTCCTCTCGAGACTTTCAAGTTGTCTCGAGGTGTATACTATTACCTTCCCCGCTACATCAATACACACCCAAGCCCGATTCACGAAGAATAACAATACACCACAAAACCAGTTGTACCCTTGGGTAAAGTCAGCCGTGCGGTAGTAAGTGAGTCTTCAACTCTTGGAAGCTCTTCTCACAAGCCTCAGACCATTGAAACCACCTTCTTCGAGTCAACTTGGTCAAAGATGATGCAATAGATGAGAAGCCCTTAACAAACCTCCTATAGTAGCTGATAGGCAAGAAACTCCAAATGTCAGGGGCTTCACAAGTGCAGGCCAGTTCTTCACCACCTCGATTTTCGGTATCTGCTTTTTATGCCACTGAGCCCGATGCTACATCGCCCGGAACTCGCACTTGGCGAACCTTGCATACAATTGGAGAACCTTGAAAGTATGAAGCACTACTCTCAGAAGAGATGTATGCTTCTCCTCGCTCAAAGTGATTAAGGATATATCAATGAACACAATCACGAACATGTCTAGATACAACTTGAACACCATGTTCATCGGGTCCATAAAGACTGCGAGGAGTATTTGTTAGTCCAAAAGACATGACCTAAAACTCATAATTACCATACACACGGGCGTCTGAAGAACATTTTCGGGATATCACTCTCCAGAACCTTTGGTGATAATTAAAGTGGACCTTAGATCAATCTTTACAAACTCTTGGCACCGAAGTTGGTCAAACAAATCATCAATCTTGGATGAAAGGTTACCTATTCTTAACGGTGACCTTGTTCAATTCTTAGATAGTCAATGCACATCGGAAAAACCATCCTTCTTCGGACAAATAACACTTGGTCACCCCACGGAGACTTTCTCGGTAATAAAGCCCTTATATAAGGTCCCTCAGCGATCCTTCCAACTCTTTTTGCTTGGATGGAGCCATCCTGTAAGGAGGATAGATATAGGTTGCATATCGGGTAGAATGTCTTACCAAAATAAATCTCCCGTTCGGGAGAAACACCTAACAAATCATCAGAAAGACATGCGGATACTCCATGCACCACAGCGGCGTATATTTGAGATCTCGACTTAACATCCTTAACACTAACCGGGATGGTACATGCAAGCCTTAGAAATCATCTTCGTGGACTTAGATATGAAATAAATCGACACAATATTTAATTTCATAGAACTACTTGCACTCCAAAACTAATTCACACGGAAAACGAATTCCCACGCACGAGTTCTACAATTCTGAAGCATAACACGCCACAACCAATCTATGCAAAGAATAATATGAAAGTCAATCATGGATAACTCTGAGGTCACACATGGGGTGACTTTATGAAATATAGTATTTGGGCATCCTCTATACACACCTTAAAGCTACAATGAATCCATAGATAGGAGTAGAAATCGAAAATGGTTCTAATAGAGTCTCGGGACTAACTTCAAAGATACTAGCAATGTAGGGGCTCACAAAAGACAAGGTATCTCTTGGATATAGAAAAGCATAAACATCAATATGAAAAAACGCAACATTTCGGTGACCACATCCGGGGAGACCTCACAGCCACACGACCAGTGCTAAAATATAAAATATGTATTTTGGGGCGACCTCAGTTGAACTAGTCAAGGCACCTGCTTTGAGGGGCGTCTTTGTTTGAGTAGTAGAGCGCTCTTTGGCATACGAGCTCCTGACCCACTTGATGCGGTTGAAGGGAAATCCCTGATCTGTGCCTAGGTTTGCCACACTAAACAAGCATCTACGGCCAGGCTAGGCACCTCAGGGATGATTCTTGTCGCACTCGCACAAGATTGGAAAGTGCACTCTATGCATACTACCCTAGCCTCACGAATATGGAGCCCTACTCCTCCGATACATGAAATCTAGATGGTGTCCAGGTCGATGATGGTGATGGAGTAATTGACCTATCTTTGAGACTACGGCATTGTCCACCCTTTGATACGACACAGAAAGTCCCCTAGCATCGATCCTGGCCCTCTTGTCCACTCTCTCGCCTTTGATACCACTAATCTTTGTGTTTGGTGAGCATGCAACACAATACGGGGAAAATCTATATCGATGCAACATAGTGATCCTACAATCCTTATCCAAGTAGTACGCCACCAGTGCATGGAATTTACTCGCCCAGGTCCTGCAGTGTGCCACCAACCCGTGCATATTTAGATGGCCGAATTAGCTCAATACGTACTCTGACGAACGCATGTCACCACCTTCCAAGTTAACAAACTCGGCAGCCCTTTGCTCCCTCATCTCAGGAGGAAGAATCGATCTATAAATGTTGTGTGGAACTTTTCCCCAGCGAGTAGGGCCTACTCCCCTTTGCCCTACCATCTCTGCTATTTGAACCATATGTGATCTACCCCGCTTTGGGCGATAGGAGGCAAAATCAACACAATCTCATTGGTCACCCGCATGCTTGGTGATCATAAGTCTCCTCGATGAAATCATCAGTTCTCATCCACCTTGGACCCAGGAACTCCGGAGGGTTCATCCTCAAGAATTCTCTAATGGAAATTAGCACGTGACATTAAGATATGCGCCTATAACTTTATTTGGTTTTTACTGGCTTGATCAAGGCCTATGCGACATTTGGGCCAATTGCCCCGAAACTCCGCATGGGAAGCGCTCAGGTGCACGAGTTCCTTAACAGATAGAGGGCTTGCTAATGCCCATATTCGGTGCCATCTCTTTGTCCTTCATAGTTCTGTTTCTCTGCCATTCATTCTTGAGGAGACTCTTGCTTTGCCCGGATAGACAGCTCACGAGTCATGATAGCAAGGTACAAGTCTTACCAAGGCATAAATGTGAACTTGGAAAAATTTTAAAGTCTCGAGTCAAGCAATGGAAGCTCAGTGCGAATCGTAGGAACAATGTACGAGTCATGCAGAGGATCAACACATAGTCAAATATCGGCAAGCCAAGCTGACATACGGAAAGCGAGGTACACGGTCGTACATACATGCTACGGATCGTAGGATGAGTCGTGGAAGGTGGATACGAGATATGAAATACACCATTTGTTAGCTAGAAAAGGATTTTATATGCGTATAAATATGTTTATACGTTTATTTTCAATAAGTAGGAGACTAGAAGTAATTAGGAGTGATTAGAATTGATTAGCAGTAAATTAAGGAGATAGAGCGTGACAATTGAGTTGTTCCGCTTATAATCAACCTTTTCTTGATCTTCATATTGTTCTTGAGGATTTTGTTGATTAATTCAAGGATGTTTTTCTCTCAATTATAACTATAAGTATTGATTCATGTCTTTAATTATTCAAACAAATAATAATATTGCAACTATGAGAAGCTAAAACCTCCATAGCTAGGGTTGTACAGGATCCATGGTGGATTAACAAGCTAGGATTACATAAAATTGATTCAAAACCAATGAAAAACACTTGTATTCTCTTCATGCATAAACGTTTCTTAATGGTGTATAACATTAGGACGCTACCAAATTCGTTACTTGATTTGGTCTAGGAGGTATAGATTAGGAAAAAATAATTGTACAAATCCTTGATCTTGATGATCATTGTATTAACTTGAGTTGTGGTTGTAGGATAGTTAAAATTTGGTACATATATGACAACGGATGTTCTGATCGCTCATGAGACTGGTCGGGTGATTGAGTATAGTCATTCAATAGGGACTAGTCGGTCTTTTGAATGAAGTTTGAGTTGCTCAGTTCTACAAGTAAGCATTGATGATGATCATACGTATACTAAAGCAGTTAAGAACCATAGAGAACACAAAACTCTAGTCGTCTTTAATTCATGATTTCAACTAAAGTTTTCATTGTGTTTTTAATTATTATTTACTTTAGAACCCTCTTTTTTTGGATTAACTACCTAACAAGTTAACTTACTAGTTATAGTCTAACTCTTCCATATTCCTTGTGGGATGGACCCCAACCTCCAGTTAAGGTTTCTTTGTGACAACGTCGCTTCATACTTCGATAAGAGTTATGGTTTGAGCGTTATCAAAAATCTTGTCATTGGCAGAATCGGCTAAAGACTAGATTATTTTCTTGTATTTGACTTTTGTTAGTTATTTCCTTAATTTAATGTTTTCTTTTTTGTTTTGATACCCAAAGGTTGTTCTCTAGTGAATGGCAAGAACTCGGGTAGTGGAGATCCCACGATTTCGTTGATCTGAAATTGAATGAACACTACGAGAATGGAAAACCGGGAACAGAGAGATGCCTGCATAGCTAAACAAGCTAGGCAAGTTGGGCTAGCTCGGCAAGGCTGCACTTTAGGATGCGTAAGATGTCAAAGAGGTAGTGAATGTTGGTCGACATAGGAGGGGAAATAGAGGTTATGGGCATGCCCTAAGTTTGCCCGGTGATGATGACTTGGACATTGATGAAGTTGGGTCGACTGAGTGTGCCATCACCAGCGTTGGGGCCAAGTTTGATATTACGAGCATCATGATTGGGTGGTAAACATGAAAAGGGTGTTTAGTGGTCATGTAGTGGATGCCGCCAACCTGCACTTGATGAACTTCATAGCAATATGCAAGGCGTACGGGTTGCTCGGAGTTAGTCGGGATGCCATACGACTCAAACTTTTCCCCTTATCTCTCTGTGGGGAAGCCACCTTATAGTTATCGGAGTTGCCCAATGACTCCATAACCAAGCTGGAGGAGACTCAAACGGGACTTCTTGGAGATATTCTTTCGCCCTCCCGAGAATGTTGCATCTAAAAAGACAGATCTACAACTTCCGACAAATCAAGGCCAGGAGGAACTTCATGAAACCCGGTTGAGTTTCAAAAAAGTTGACAAAGTGCCCGAACCATAAAATCTCGGATACTTTGTTGGAAATTTTTACGAGTCTTTGAATAATAGCACAAAGTTTGTAGTAGACATGGTGGTAGGTAGAGCATTAATGAGTCACACACAGGACCAAAGGCGCTTTATCCTTGATAGGGTGACCAAGAAAAACGGGGCTGGCATACAAGGAGGCCCGATGCGGCGGTCGGTCCATATGTTGTTTGTTTATTTAGCAACGGACCAATGAAGAAAGGAAGAAGAGGAAACTGCGACTAAGAGTTGGCTCACATGCGTACATCTTTGGATTTGCTTACAAAGAACATTATAGGAGTTGGAGCCAAAGGTAATTACGGTGTAGCTCGGAATGGTCAGGGAGGCGATTTTTCAGTTCGAGAGAGCCATTCCTAGATAGCCAAGTAGCATTTTTTTGGAAGCCAACGCCCAAGTGTGCAGACAGAAAAATTGAGCGCCGAGTTAAAACCAAGTTCGGAACTAATACGAGGACAACTACAACTAAAATGGATACAAGATGAAGTCGCGATCATAGCTCGCGATGGTGAATCCGAGAAGAAACAATGGATATCACAATGGCGGGTTGGAGTTTATGTGCCTCCCATTGCACGAGAAGAGGAGGATGGGAAGTCTAAGTTGGAAGTATGATGGCCGAAATCCTCAAAAGGTGAGGTCCCTTTGACGATCAATTAAGGAGATCCAGTGACATATCAAGAATAGGTGAGAAAGTGGAATCTCATGCTACGACCATCAAGAAGATCGAACATCAACTTGGGAAACCCATTCGGCATCAATGAACCCTAGAAAAAGGGTATACTACGTAGCCAACACAATCAAAAATCAAAGAACGATGACCATTGCATGGTGATGATGACTAGGAGTGGTAAGACCATAGTTGACCCCCTTTTCGGTGTAGTTGAACAAAGAAAGAGAGCATTATTGAGGAATGTAATAAAGTGCTGAGATGGAAGTGTTGAGTTGCGGAGGGCTCCGATAGAGGAGAAGGAACCTAACATTGATCAAGAGGCAACTTAAATGCATAAAGCTATCCCATGACCATCGCCACGTTCCCTCAAAGAATGAAGAAAAGGTGGAAAATGGTAAGCTCAAAATTCCTTTCGATGCTTAAACAACTATCTATGAACATACCATTGGTAGAGGCATTGGAACAAATGTCGGGATATACAAAGTTTATGAAGGACTTTGTGACTAAGAAGAAGATCTGTGATCTATGATCGGTAGATAATATACATCAACTGTAGTGCCATAGCTATCTGGGTCTTGGCTCGAAAGGAAGACACGAGGTGCTTTCACTATACCTACTGCACACTTGGCAATGTCAAGTTCGTAAGGGCACTTTGCGATCTAGGGCAAGAATCAATTTGATACCCTTGTATTCAAGAAATTGAGCTTAGGAGCCCCACACCGACCACTATATAGCTCTTGATGGCCAACAAAACTATTAAAAAGATAGTGGGGATCCTATTCGAAGGGCTTGTCAGGGTAGAAAAATTTATATTCCCATAAAACTTCGTGATTTTGAATTCAAGGTTGATTATGAAGTCCCCATCATTTTAGGGCTACCATTCCTTGCAACCGGGAAGGCCCTAGTAGATGTGGAGGCTGGCCTATTGAAGTTTAGATTAAACAAAGAGGACATCACTTTCAACATACGTAGAATGATACACCAGCCCAAGGAATCGGTGTATTCTCGGCACTATAAATTGAGTATGAGCAACTTAATGGTCTGAAATCAATAGACTTGCATCGTCTTGCGACATTAAAATCGGGCGCTTCTTGAGAGCGGCCCAGCGGTGGTTTGGTGAAGTCACGAATGCTTAAGACCCTGCATCGTGTCGTGATGTTGTCGGGTCTTGCATGGGAAGCAACCTATGAATAAGCCGAAACCTAAAGTGCCACAGGTATGTTCCCTTCCCTATGATCTTATAGTTTATGCTTCGGAGATGAAGCACAATTTTCAAAAAAGGGGTGGGGTGTACTTGTATTTTTGAGATTTTTGATTCGTCTAAGGGTTTTTCTTGCTTTGTGTTTCTTTTTCCTCGGGCATGCTATGTAGTAGAACCAGCATGTTTTGGATTTTTATTTTTATTTTTGTAACTTTTTAAAATTATGAAATAGCTTAGGAGTACTCGACCAATGAAAATGCACTAGTTTAGATTTTTGAAAAAATTGACCTGTTTAAAACTTTTTGATGCATTAGCTATTAATTTGTATTTGCATGCATGATGTCACGTAGTCTTTTTGATGTCATTTAATTTATTAGCATGAGGTATTGTTAAGCCATGTATAAACCAGACAGGTAGAAATTGAATATAAGTCATGTACCATGAGTGAGTGAGGTATGTTGCTTGTTCGGTATTGTGTTGAAGATCTAGAACTTACTGGTTGGTCTTTGCATAGGCAAGTGATGGTTGGTTAGGCTATGATCATATTGTTTTGTTAAAGCTCACTTTTATCCTAAGAGCCCTACCAAAATCATATGACTAATTTTGAGCCTTTAATAGCCATTTTCTTTGATTTACCGATTAACGTACCTATTTCTTTATAATGAACTGTTTGGCCTTGGTCCTTCCTTGGATATTGTGAACCTCAACATAGTCAAAATGCCTAAGTTAAGGGTGGCTAGAGTAGGGGTGCATAAAGGTGGGAATTATAAAGGAAAGAAAAGAAAAAGTTGGAAAATTAGGTGTGAAGAGATGAAAATGCTGAAAATCTTGAAAAAATAAAATTCAATAAAAATACTTGAGAAAAAAGTTGAAAATACACCACACCGATACAAAAGAACATCAAAAGAAGTGAGAAGAAGATAATGAAAAGAATAAAAAGTTAAATAGGTGAAGACTAAAAAGTCAATGTATGTAGTGCCAAGGAAGGGATAGTCACTTAAAAAGATCTCCTCTTTATCATGTCCAGCCTTATGCCTACATTACCAAGCTATATCGAGTCTATAGTGATCTAATTTGACCATCAGGACAAGCGATGAAAATAAGGGCAGAAACATGATATCTGATACATAATACTTGTAACTTCTTTGTGAGAGTGAGCACCATACTTGTTTAGTCCCATGCAATGTTTCACAATATATATATATGAGTGGGGACTTCATTTTTTATGAGGGTACATGGATTATGTTTACTTCTATGGTGAGTATGAAAAAACATTGATAAATGACAAGACCACTGATACCTGGGTGACATATCTTGAGTCCCTCTCAAATTATCTTTTTGTGGTTTCTTATAGCCACATTGTGATATTGATTCAGCGTGGAAAGGATAGGAAAATATTAATGCTATATTGCACATTTGTTGTAATATTGTTTATAATATCTAAGAAAGATTGCTTTTCTGATTGAGCATGTTTTCTTCTGATTTTCTGCTGCTTTCCTGAGGACATGCAAAGTCTTAAGTTGAGGTGTTGATTCTTTGTGAGTTTACAAAAGCACGAGGACATGCAAAAGATAGCCACGAAAGTGTACAAAATACGCTCAACTTACGAGTTCACCACATGAGCCGTAGAAAGGTTCTACGAGTTGCCATTGTTGGTCGTTAGATGTTTGAAGGCTAAGGATAAGAGTGCATCATATGACTCTTAGTACGAGTCGTAAAAAGCATGCAGTCGTGGTGAAGAAGTCATGGGAAGATTCAAAAAATTTGCACAGAGGCGACTCTGCTACGGATAGACCGAGTGCAGTCGTGGTTGCAAGGTACGAGTCATATCAAGGCACTCGTGATGAACTTGAAATTAAAAGTCTCGAGTCAAGCCAAAACTGGAAGCATAGTACGAATTGTAGGAACAATGTACAAATCATACTAGGATCCAACACTTAGTCAAATTTCAACCAGCCAGCGACATACGGAATGCGGAGTACGATCTATACATACAGCTACGAATCGTAGGATGAGTCGTGCCACGGTGGCTACAAATATGAAATACTATATGTTAGCCCTGGAAGAAAGCCTACTGTTTTTAATGCGTATAAATACGTTTTACACTTTATTTTCAAAAAGGAGAGACTAGAAGTAATTAGGATTGATTAGAGGATTAGCAACGAAATTAAGGAGATATAGGCGTGAGAATTGAGTTGTTCAACTTGTGATCAACTTTTTCTTGATCTTCATATTGTTCTTGAGAGTTTTATGCTTTGATTAATTCAAGGGAGTTTTTCTCTCAATTGTAATTGTAAGTATTGATTCATGTCTTTAATTTTGCAAATAAATCACAATCTTGCAACTATGAGAGGCTAAAACATCCTGGCCCAGGGTTGTAGGAACCATGGTGGATTAATAAGCTAGGGTTACATAAAGGCGATTCAAAACCAATGAAAAACACTTGTATTTTTTCTCTTCATGCTTAAACATTTCTTAACGAGTCTAAACGTTAGGACATGCCCAAATTCTTTACTTGCTTAGGTCTAAGAGCTAGAGATTAGGAAAAGACAATTACAACAAAGCCTTGATCTTGATGATCATTGTATTAACTTGAGTTGTGAATTAGCGGGGATAGATAAAATTTGGGACATATTGACGGATAATTTGCAATTGCTCACGAGACACGGTTGGGTGATTGAGTATAGTTATTCAATAGGGACTGGTCAGTTTTTTGAATGAATTTAGGTTGCTCCAGTTCTACAAGTAAGCATTAGTGATGATTGCGTGTATATACCCGAAGCAATTATGAATTTATGGGGAACACAAACCCCTAGTTATCTTTCATTCTTGATTTCAGCGAGAAGTTTTAAATGTGTTTTAATTATTGTTTTCCTTAGAACCCACTCTTTTGGAGTAACTACCTAACAAGTTCATACGGGGCGCCAATTAGCTCTTCCATATTCCACCTGTAGGATCGACCCCAACCTATAGTTGGGTTCTTTGCTCCCGACAATATCCGCTTCATACTTCGGTAGGAGGTATGGTTTGAGCGTTATTAGTTGGTCAAATAAATCATCAATCTGGATAGAGGATACGTCACGGGAAATAATATAGGTCAGTGATACGCTTTACAACTTAAATTGAGTAAATTGTTTGTCTAAGCTATTTGATACATTTTCATGTGATTTTTATATAAAAGTGAAGATATGTGCTAACCAACATGATTAGCTTTGTTTTGTAGGTTTTTGATGACTTTTGAGGAGCTAATTCATGAGTTGGTAGTAGGGCTTGGAGACGGAATAAACACGCTAAGCGGCGGCAAGGAGGCCCAAAACAGCCCACACGCGTCGGCAACGTGCCACGGCAGGCGAGGGCTGCCCAAGACAGCCCCTGCCGCGTTGGGGGAAGCGTGCCACGGCGGGGTGACGCGACCAAGCTTGTGCAACGCGCTGCCCCGGCGGCGTGCCTCGTGCCAACGCGGTCTTTGCCCGTAGAGTTCGGGGTGATTTCGATGTAGCCTCCGCGTTTGGGCGTGTCACGGAGAGTGCTCCGCATTGCACTCCGTGACACGTTTACTGTATTCCGGGAACAATTCCTACTATTATAAATAGCACACACTAGGTTTATTTTCACATATTCGACTTGGTGGAGCAAGAACGTGGGTTACGGGCGGTTTGAGGACGAAAATTCTTAGGGTTTTCTCTATCCCTTTCTTCTTCTTTCAATTGTTTGTATGATTTCCATTCATTTAATGATGTTCAATCCACAAATGAGTGGCTAATTCCCTTTCTTCTTTGAGGTTATGAACTATTGTATTGAAATACATTATTGATTATGGTTATTTCATCTTTTCTTCTATGGTTGTTCTATTTAATTCTTTTTCTTACTACGTTAATATCTGGCCAATGTTAATGTAAATCCAAAAAGTCCGGTTTCACCCGAGAGGGCAGAAATTGGAAAGTTGTGAATTAATAGGATATGATCTTTTCTTTGTTTGGGAAAATTGGGAATTGATTTACCTTCGGGATAAGAAATATACACAAGATAAGTCGTATTAGTCCCAGTGTGGAATCGGTTTTGTATGGCTAGAACTTGAATTTCTTATCACGAAATGTAGGTGGAAGGTTCATGATTCTTAAGTTGGGTGCATCGAGTTTTAATCCATAGGCATAGGTTCCGACTAACTTAGCAGGAGAAAGAGATAAACCATGTATATCGATAATTGATTTCTTTACATGTTCGTTTTCTTCAAGCATACTCACATTCATGAGTCGAGAACTCAAGTTTGTATAAATCTTTTACTTTAG
This sequence comes from Datura stramonium, assembly GCA_018107945.1. Taxonomy (NCBI): domain Eukaryota; kingdom Viridiplantae; phylum Streptophyta; class Magnoliopsida; order Solanales; family Solanaceae; genus Datura; species Datura stramonium. The sequence continues at coordinate 147,218 of JACEIK010001314.1, forward strand.
TATAAAATTAGTTTCCAAAACATAAACACTCTTCTTTACCTTTGTTGTCTTCACTATCATAGCTTTAGTAAATTAACACTTGAAAAGGTTTCACCCAGTAGTCTGTCCTTGTGGAGTTCGACATTAGGTTCTTAAAAGAGCCACTATATTACTTGCACGACCCGTACACTTGCGGAGCTCATCATGTTTTTGGCCCAGCTAGTTGCATGTTGCAATTGTTAAAATTTTTCTTAAGTGTTAGTTAACGAATTCTATATAAGCGTTGACAACGTGTTTTTCATTTATTTTATTTTAATATTTTTGATTGTTTGTGAATACCCTTCTTGACATGACATCTTGGAGCACTTAAATGGTTTAAATGGTGAATATTCATATTTTGGCAGCGAACCTTTTCTAAGTTTGGAGAACACCCTTTAGTGGAAACATTGTAACACATGCAACATATGTGGTGGTCAAGAAGACCATTGGGATGGGTTTGTCCGAATGCATACTCCCCTTCCCGAGCCCCGGAAGCTATGATCGCCTGTTGTTTTTGATGAATACGAGGCATGCTGAAAATGAGGATTTGGGACGCCAAGACCGATTGGAAGACATCTTTGAAACAACTCCTTGAGCAAGCAGAAGCAATGAGGAGACGGTGGCAACATTTATAAGTCGGGAAGAGAGAATGCGAGAGACTCTAAAGAGATGGCGCTAAATTCACGGAGATGATTCTTTGGTAGAAGCTTGTGATAAATTGCAGGTGACAGTTGAAGGCAATAGCCAAGAGGAAGTACAAGAGGAAGATAAGGGTGAATTTTCAAATGAAGCCCGACATTTAGAACCTCTTAGTGTCCCCGTATTGAGCTCATACTTGTAGAAAACTCATTCGGGGAGAAGAGATAGAGTATACACCATGTGAGAAAATGCGGGAGAGATAGATGTTGATGCGAAGGAGAGGTATACAAGTAAGGAGGTCAATTGCATTGGGTTTAGGAGACCAAGGTGCATTGGACCTTATTCGAAGCACTTTTCTACCTTAAGTTTGGTTGACTGACATGAAATAGAGTCTTAGAGCTTAGGAGAAATGTCAGAGGAGGACCAAGTCCCATATGATACAGAAATTTCTTGAGCCTAATAAACAGAATGACTCCACTTACGTAAGGGCCAATAAACGTCAAAGGCGACATCTATTGCTTGGTCCTTACAATTTTCACCACCACCCAAAGAGCATAAAGAAAATTAGAGAAGAAATTAGGGGTGAGATTCATATCCTCAAGGCGGAGGAAAAAGCGGTGAAACATGATACGTCGTCTTCATGACCATAAAATTAGCCCGGCCCTTGGGAAGCTGACCCAAGGGTACCACGGGCACCATTTTAATTTCTTGCATTTTCTTGATTTTATTTATTTTTCATCTTTTGTTGTTTTTGGTGGAAAGTTAAGCAAGATGGAAGATGCGAGTACCCTTGGAGGAGGAAGCTAACAAGCATGGAAGAGAAAAGTGTGGGGGTCGAACACCCACTGCGTAAAGTGGAAGGAAACCATGTTGTTCGCTAGGCCTAAAGGCCTCGGGGAGTATTTCTCACCCTTTTTAAATATTAATTTGATGCTATGAGGACATAGCATGATTTAAGGGTGGGGTGAGGGAAATTTCAAGGAAATTTCAAAATTTACATTAACTTAACAAATTTTTGGTGAATATAATGCTTGTGTAAAATAAAAATGGAGAAATTTGAAGAATTGTTGTGAGTCAAGAATGAATTCATCACCATTGGTTTTTTTTCTTTTCGGTTCTTCTCCGATAGGGGGTCTTTGAACCGAAGAATGAAATTTTTATTTTTTTATTTTTATTTATCTGTATAAATGTTTAAGTCGTAGTTAGGAATTTGTTTCCGAAGATGGATGGATGACGACCGTCTTGAGGAAGTAGTCGGTAGGTTGGAGTTTTGAACAATAGCTAAGTAATGGCTTGATATTCTTTTTATGTGCTAAGCATGATTATGAGATGCAAGTATGTTCGATGTTGAAGCATGAAGTGTATAATCTCATGGCCCAATAGGGCTTATGGAGCTTCCAACTATTACAATTAAGTGGGTCGAGCCATCCAAAGCCTTGGGGCTAGGGGCGATATCATGATATCGATAACAATCTCATGGCCCAATAGGGAAGGGGATATCTCACAAGGACGTCCCAAAATCATAATGTATACACCTACATTGGTGCGTAGTTTGGAGGCACATGGTGGTCAATCCTTAGCCTTCACCGATTGCTAGACACTACTCCCAAAAATATGCAAATGCTCTACGCCGTTATTCAAAGAAGCTCAACATCGTTTATTGGCCAAGCTCATAAATCAAAAGGCACCTCAAGCGAGAAATCATGCACAAGAGAAGCTTTAAGTTAAATCGTACAACAAGTTTGAAATATAGTGGGAGTCTTTGCTCCAAAATCATGTGGTAAACTATGCATATGAAAGCTTTAACTCAAACATACCAATAGATGATAATATAAGTGGCATCATTTGCTCCAAAACCTTGTGGTAACAATTCAAGAAATCATCAACCATATTTGAACTTGTGGGCATTGCCAAAGCTTTATCATTCTTGAAAATACTCAATTCATATCGAAAACATAATTATAAACATAGTTAGCTTGAAAACATACTTTTCATCATATATCTCATCATCGTCATGCATTCATCAAAAATCTCATCTTTCATGAACTTCTCATCAATGGGCTTTTCATTCATAAATCTAGAAACATGATTTTTAATTTAAAACATTATAAAACTTTCCCATGCTTCATAATTAAATAACAAAACATATTTAAATCATATCCATTTAAAGAATTTGGAAATTCATGCCTTGGGTTAAAACCCCAGCGATTAGTGATAGATCTTTCTTGAATTAAAGCGGGATTGGGCAATGGTGTGAAGGAAATCACCCACTCATTACCCTACATACATTTGTTGGTAGGTGATTCTTCCTCTTCTTTAAATGCTAATAGAAATTGAAGAGAAATTGATGAGTGTTAGGATTGATCACCTCTCTAGTATTCTTTCATGCATGAAGGAATAAGGCCTAAAATAAACTTAACCCCTTTAAAAGTCACTATTCATAACTTTCAAACGACGTAGTTTAGGCCTTAGAAGCATAGGAATTACGAAAAATCCTTACTAAATTCGTAGAAAATAGCGCCGGGCTAGTTGCTTGAGGGACCTAACGGCTCATTACCACAGGCCACGACTCATGGAGTCATTCTTCAAGTACCTTTGCTCATCGATCACTGGGCTCATCACGGCAACCTCACGTCTGGGTGCGGTGACCACAACTCGTGGTCCAGGCACATTATGTACAAGCGCCTCCACATGCCGATTAATTCCTCCGGTTAGTGACCACCCAGTCCTCCCCACGAATCGTGGTGGCCAACCACGGCTCGTAGGGTCCTTCTATCAAGTCACGACGCTTTTTTTCTTCTTACTCACCCGCTACAGCCCGACCTAACAACACACGGGGCACAGAAAGTGAGTTGTGGTAACGTCAATGGTCCTATTTCACCAAATTTCCAAACTCCTCACCCTAGCCTCCCCACGAGTCACAGCACAGTAGTGGGCTGCACCCTTGGTCATTTCTGCTCGTTCTATGCACAGTGCGATTTTAATATTTTGTCCATTTCAACTCCCTAGTCTGATCTTTGGGATTACGAGATATAACAAGGGGTATCCATACTAGTCATTTTCGGTGTTCTTAGGAGTTCTTGGTCAATTAGCGTCGCTTGAGTTTCCTCGAGTACTTGGCATTCACCAAGAGCTAAACTATGTTAAGAAAAAAAAAAGAAAACGTAAATGAGGAAATAAATACTAGAAGTTAAATAAAAGGAATTAATATAATCCTACATCGTATTCTCCGGTAACGGCCATTTTTGATAATGCTCAAATTACAACCCTGAAGAAGTATAACGTGAACATTATTAATAAAGAACCCAACTAAGGTTGGGGTCGATCCCATAGGGAATATGGTCAATATATAGACTAATTCTCATATTTTGTCTTTTAGTTCAATTATTTCCTAGAGGGGGTTTGATGAAAACAATGCAGTGACAATGTCGAAGTGTTGTTGTTGCAAAGTTATGCAATTAACTAGGGAAGCATTCCTCGTGGCTTCTTAACTAAGTCGAGATTATTACACTTGTGATCAATCCCAATAAATAGCCTGTAGAACTAATAAAATGTTCCCAAATGACTTATTCGTCCCTATTAAGATGACTCTACTCAATCACAAGGTTAGGTTTCATGAGCGATTCCAATTAATGTTTATCAATAGTTCCTAATTAACTTTCATGTGACCGTAGCTCAAGTTATTCAGTGAAACTTAATTTCAAGGCTTTGTTTTGCTTCTCTTTTTCTAATATCTACTTCTCTGAGTTCAAGCAAGAAAAGAATTCAGACATGTCTTAATGTTGCGCACCATTAGGAAACATTAATCATGAAGAAAGAACAATACGAGACATTCATATTGGTTTAGAATTGGATTAGCCCTAGTTTGTTATTCCACCATGGTTCCCACAATCCTAGTTGTGGAGGATTTAACTATTCATGCTTGCAAGAAAAAAATCAGAATTCATAGAAGAAAACATTATTAATCAATTACAATATTGATCAAATAAAACCCAATGATAAATTTCCCAATCAAACATTAGAAAATCTAGAACAATGATGAATCCTCTCAAGTTTTTCATGTATTTGTTCTTCAAGTAGTGTAGAAAACCCCAAAAACTATGATTACACAAATGAAAAAGTATCGGTTATGCTAATGAAAATAACATAAATATGTATTTATAAAATTAATGAAATCCTTTCCCTAAATTAACGGGAATACATTTGTCGAGCCAACCTATGGTTCATAGTATGAGTCATGGTATGCTTCCATAGTATGAGTTTGCAACCTGGTCTTCACAAATGCGGAGGTTGTTATGACTCTTACAATGAAACTAAGAATTGTAGGAGCTTGTCATCCGCGGAACTTACAAATCTAGCATCTCGGATGTTTCTCATACGGGTCCTTCAATACGACTTGTACCATGCTGGGTATGACTCGTGCAATCCTTTCGTGCCCTGAATCTTCCAAGTGCCCAATCCTCTGAATCTCACCACTAGTCTATCAATATGGTTCATTCCTTGCCATAATGACTCGTGGCCTCTACTCCTACCAATGGATTCTTCGAGTACACACCTATTGTATCTCAACACACCGAACACTCGGTACGGCTCGTACCTAGATGGAATGGCTCATCTTGTCAATCTGTATCACTGTGCTTGTAGTTTGCATTTTCTCTGGATTGTTCTATGGGTTTGGTACTTCTTGTACTTGGATGTAGTACGGCTCATATTGAGACCTCCAACAAGTCATTTTCTACATTTTCATCTCCTTTTCCAAAATCAACTCCTAACGATTTCCCTTGAAACAAAGTAAAAGAATCTAATATACATGTATAAACTCAAGCATTTTTCCTATATTTTAAGCGTCGAAAGTTCCGTAAAGTCGTGGAACATCAATTCCTTGATGAATTAGAATCTTCAATTACAAAGCTAGATCTACAATCATTAGAAACTAGGACTAAAATTAGCTAAGTTCGGCTACGGCAATACTGCTTGAACCAGGAATGTAAGCACGGTAAAAAATTACAAGAAAAATGTATTTATAATATGCCCCAAAAATCCCATTAAATTTGAACATTGGAGTTCAGTGCGCGAGGACGGACCTTCCTTTAAACTATCTTTACTTATTTGCTTATATGGCTTTTGTCCTTTGAGAGACGGATCGTCCTTTGGAAAGATGACCCACGCCACATCCTCTGTGTTTAGAAATCCCGATACGCCCAGCTTGGATCAAATCTTCCAATTGATGGAGACTATCAGTTCTTTCAACCGCACATTAAGGATATTTATACAGGTTTGGAATGCACGACTAACTCGGAACCCGTTCTTCAAATTGGCAAGTCTGTCTTTTGCCTCATCATTGAGTATTTTTCTAGCCTAAGCTCCTTCTTCCAATGTCTTGGATCCTAAAAAATAGCTACTGATGGGTTAGTTTCTACTTCATTTAACTCCTAAAGAAATGCAAAATGCTATGAAAGAAATAAAGATGTGCTTCGCTAATCCCTACATATCACGCCTCCAACTTAAAAGCATTTTCTTGTCCTCAACCAAACCAAAGACAACAATCCTATACTTAACTAATGTCCCGGACTCACAAATTATCATGTCTAGGGTGGTTGTCAACACTTGACTCCCCAATTATATAAAAATTAAATCAGCCACCCACTCTATTAATCAAAACACAATTTCATAACCATTTGAACTAAACATAACTTACACCTATGACATTATCGTAACATGCAAAAACCCAAATTGGAAAAGTGAGACAAGTTAGCCATTTGGAAATCCATTCCCTCACTCATTAAACCAAGGAAAGTGCCATTTTTTTCATCGATGTAATATTAAAACACATGAGAGACACAAGATCAAGAGAGAAAGAGAAATGCACTCCTCACGAAAATTTCACAAGACAAATCACACATTATATGCTTGCCCGTTTACTCAAGTGCCTCTCCTTTCGGATGTTTGGGTTAAGATCACATAAGGACTTTCTAGCTTTTAATGAAAGTTTAAGAGGCTAGTAGATTACAATTTAGGCTTTCGGTGACTTACTTGCCCTCCTTGACAATTTCATCACTTTTCACACCATTTTTACCTTTTTGATCCCTTCCTTTCATTTCCATCATTGTTTGGCATTTTTTCATACCCCTAGGTGTTTTTAGCTCCATATTCATTTTCTCTTTTTCATTTTCCTCTTTTGCTTTATTTTCTTTTTCATTTTTGGCTCATTCTCCATCACACCTTGGGAACATGCTCATGCCATATCTTTTTGACCCTGTTTCTTTATTTCCCACTTTATCACCCCCAACTTACACTTTTTATTAATTTTCATTCCTTTTCAACTATCAAGGAGGACTTTCAAAAGAGACCAGCTTCTGTTGCCTTTGTTTTACTATTGTTAATCAAGAAGAAAAAGAGCAAAGGAAACAAGAAGAATGGAGCTAGGATTTTTTTTTTTGGTAAACGCCCTTGTGGTGGACGGGGGTTGAAACCCAGCACCACCAGGCCTTAACATAAATAATAAAACTAAAAATATGTGCCATGAGAGAGGACTTCAAACCTTACCTCCTATCCTATTGTGGTTCATAGGTCGGCCTTCCTACTAAGGCTAGCCAACCCATCCCTAGATACTAGAATGGAAAACCTAGAAACTATGCACCTACATGAGAGGACTCCTCTCCAACACATAAAATCTAGAGAGGCAATAAATGAGGAGACTCTCCTTTAAAAAAAGACCTATTCGAAAAAGAAATAGTCTATACGAAAGGAAGAGGCATCGGACAAAAGGTGGTATAGAGGCATCCATACCAAGCTTGGATACACCCAACAATTCCCAACATCTCGGTGGTTCTTTTTGATCCTCTTGGTCTTCCTCAGCCACGAGTTAGGCAACTATTTTGTCCATCGTAGATAACCCCGTATGTACCGGTAGCTCACGGAGACAAGAAAGCAAGCTGCGATAGTAGTGAATTGTGACTATGTTTAGACGGTGCATCGGCCAATGGGTTGCCCTCTCTAAGATGTGACGGCACGAGAGAAGGGTGAAAGGCTTTGTGTGATAGTGTCACGCAGTCGTATAAAGGTGTGGTGAAGATGCCGGTAGGGCAATAGTGCCCCTTGATCCAACCAACTAGAAGTTCGAATCAACCTCAAGAATGACTCTGAGTGACCGTTGTAGAAGACACCCAGGTGAGACCTATATATCTTGCTTCCCGGTTGCACGATTATTTGTCCCTTCCCTAGATAGGAGAAGCTAACATGAATAAGATCTCCATAGCAATCCCACGATAATACCTCTGCCCACAATCTTCGGATTGCCTAGGAGGACATCATTAGTGAGTTTGACAAGTCCGAGAATTGGCTTGGAGCCATTCAACTCGATGACTCTAATCTCGTGTGCGCATGACTCCACTCTAGCACATGCATCATTTGGTAGGTTTGTTTAGGCATAAGTGAAATGTGAAGCACAAAGAAGGCTTAAATTCATCTCGTAACCTATAACCAATCCTAGATTTAGGCACAAGTAGCGTAAGTTCTAGAATGTGATCAAGTGAACAAATAATTTACTCTACACATTGGCACATGGATATAAGAATGACTAAGACACCACTCTCACTTAAAGAAGACATTTCCAACAAGTCATGTCACAAATAGAGATATACAACTCAATATCTACGAGTTATGGAAAAAAATTGAAGGTAGGCATTTCAAATATCAGCTCAAGTATGCAAATTGCTAAATTTCCACCACCACCTAAGTCAAAAAACAATCTATTTATCTAAGACGGCTCAATAAATTAGGTGATACCCTTAGAAATCGCCTAAGTAATCCATCATTGGGTCCATTCACTTTGACCTTGGCTACCAGCGAAACTTCCGATATAGTAAGCCTCCACGGGAAGGAGAAGTCTACACTATAAAGCAAAAATAAGATAATTTATTAACAAAAGAAGAATATATATAAGAAGGCATAAAAATTAATCGTATACACATATCCAAAATATCCACCCCCACCTAAAAGATGCAATGTCCTTAATGCATATAGAAAATAAAATGGGGTAGGAAGTGTAAAAGCTTTTTGTAGCACTCGGACCGTTACTTGCTCATCATCCCGTTGGTATGGGGAGCTACCATCCGTATCCGCAAACCACGGCCTCTGGTGTGCAACTATGATGCTTCTATTGTTCGCATGAGGGCCTCTGCCTCAAAAATGGATAGCTCTAACTCACGCGTTAAGTCACCAAGGCGGAGCCTTTCACTTATATGCTACTAGGGCAGAACCGCTTTACAGGATGGAGTCGAGCGGTTACTTTTGCTCTATATAATCTTGGACCTAGGAACTAGAATTTATAGTGAGTAGTATGGTGAGTATGGTGGCTTAGAATGATACACTTGTGGAATAAAGTCCCTGTCATTTTGCCTATAAGTGAGTATCCTTTCCTTCAAAGGTATCCACCTCAAATGGTTATCATGCATTTGCCTATCAAGCACAACAACTGCGGTCTCATCTAGTATGCTCGGAGGCTAGTAATATTAGATGCACTAGCACCTCCTGCGAGTGGTGTAGTTGGGCATCCATGGCTCACCGGCCGTGATCTCAAGGCCTTATGTGAGGTCCTCCTTTGTGTCCTAATGTGTCTAAGTTCATTCAACAATAATGGCCACAAGGCCAACAGATCCTCAATTAGTCAGGCCAGTTGTCTCTCCTCTTGTCAACTACGAGGCCCCAACCCTGGCAGTAGTGAGCAGTTGGCATGAATGTTATGTGGTGGATGAAGTTATTATTCTTCCTTGAGTTTTGCCCTCAAGTGTTGTGATGCAGGCTCCTTAGTCTGGAGTCCTAGACCCTCTATGGTGAGCCTGGGCGGCAAGATGGATCCGGGCTAGCTCACCACGGTGATCATGGCGTCATCCTCATCTTAGTAATTTCGGAGTCACCTAGTGAGCATCCATATATATATCCTCCCTCAACAAGATAGAACTGCTCTCGACATAGGGCTGTGATAAGGTAGGGAAATAACAAGAAGGTGGAAGTTTGTACCGCTCTATCCTTAGGCTCTCTACATATGCATCGACCAATGTTAATACTCTTCTTGGCAATTATGGATTCCACATTAAGAGCACATCAAGTGGTAATTCATTATCACTTTTCATCGGGCAAACTCTATTGCAAACCATATTCCGCCAAAACATAGCGGAAGCGGAGTCTATAATACCCAAAAGCTTCCTAGACTAGATGAGAAGATGGGAAATGAGTTCGGCGGGAAAATCTATATTTTTGGCTCACTATGACCCAACCTACGAGTTGTAGGTTACTAGTATGGGTCGTAGGAAGACTCGTGGACCGAGGTTAGAGATTTTTATTTCACGACCATGAGTCCCACTAGAAGCATAGTATGTGGAGTGCGACCCATGATCTGGAGTCATAGCAGTCTTCGGAGTTATCCGATTGATTGATAGTGCGGGTGATGACCCGACTCGTAAGATGAATTATTACGGGTCATAGTAGGATTAAATGGAAATATTTATAGGGTGGGAGGTTTTGGTGTTGGATAGTAAGGGAGAATACCTTAAGTCTTAATAAGATTGTATGACTCGTGGTATGATTTGTGACGGCTAGGCGGATTAGTTTTCTCAGCTGAATTCATTACGGAGTATTTCCATAATTCTTAAGATCCTAATCCTTAAACTACATTATTTTAAACCTTGAAAGGAGTGTATTAGGTGAGTTTAACCTATTCTAATACATTCAACTCCCATGCATGCATGTTTAGAGGATTCTACTAAAGATCAAGTTTACCAATCCTCCAATCTCCTCCAAATATCTTAGGCTTTCCAAGTCAAGACAGAATCCAATTTACCCACATGTATGTAGGGCTAGGAATGTGAGTTTTCTTTCCTCTCATGCCCAGACATTTCTCCCCAAATTTCTCTAAAATTCAAGTGTTGATTTCAAGAGTATGATCCTATAGGGTTTTATCAACTTCATGAAATTCTCTATGATTTATTTATGGGTAAATTCCCTTCATGTTTCAAAGTATACTTTAAGATCTATTGAAAGATTTTATACCTATTTTGATTATTAATTCATGATTTCAAATTTTATAAAAATTGTGTCCAATTATGCATGTTTCATGAAAAGTCAAGTTTATGATTCTATTATGATGTTGATTCTCATAAGCCTAATTTATGATTTCACGACAATGATATGATTTCCTACAAGTACTCTACATGAATTTATGAATCTCAAGTTAGGTGATGTCCTCAAGAATATATGTTCTTCATGATTTATGAGTTTTTGATTTTGGCCGACTCACGGGCCCTTATTTCATGCCTAATCATGTATTTCGATGAACAACTATGTTATGTTTTAAGTAGCCATGGATTTGATGTATGATTTCACGATTATTATATGAGCCTAATGTGCATGTTTGGGAGCGAGTGTCTAGCACCCGGTAGGGTAGGTGTTTAGGTAAACTCCATTGTCTCATAACTACACACCAACATATGTATATATTCATGGTGTCATGCCCCGCCACAGGGGGTATGGCGGCACCTAGTGCCCTAGAAGGACTGAGCGCTGTGGTGGGCTAGGCACATGCGGTGCCTCGCTAGCTCATCTCGGGTCTGGAAGCAAAGGGCACACTCTCACTTGGCCGTAAACCGGCCTCAGCTCTTGGAGCTACCTAGCGCATTGTGAATGCATCAGCATTTAACTAGAAACATTCTATCAAGGAACCTATGCGGGCCGACATGGCCACCATGTTTGTTAGTATCGAACGTAACATAGGGAATGCGGAACAACTACGTGGCCAGAGGCAAGGTCACCACTCTTTGTCAAACTATGGCCCATGGCCAACATAAAGCGAGAAATACTAAACAACTATAACAAAATGCACGGCCTCACACGGCCAAACTCAGCCCGACCCACGGGGAGATAGATACATAAAATCGCAAGCCTCATGAGTAATAATAGAAGCTGATCGGGGCCGGGGCCGGCCTACCCATCTTGTACAACAAAGGAAAAAAGCTACACCTCTGGAATCAGGCTCCAGATGACGAGGGCGATGACTCTATAGCTGCACAGGTCACGAGGGATCGCCTCCTCGTCTATAGTACTTGCAGGCAATTAATACGGCGTTGCAGGCGTCGTCTGGCTGATGCCGAGTATGCAAAGCAAGCGAAATAATACATTGAATACAGCGAATGCCAGACAACCTTCAAGCAACTTTGTATAGCGAGGAATCTTGAATGGAGAAGGCATTATGGCCCAGATCAAGCTTTGCAGTAACGATAAGGCATAGGCGCGTGCACACCCAAGCCCAGCGACCCTTTCTTTGTCTAGTAAGTAGTATATAGCACATAAATAGATAGTATAAGTAGCAAGCGAGAGCCAATACCAACCCCATAGCGGATAGCGCCAAGCAAGCAAACAATCTACAGACCCCTGCCCAGGTTAAAACCGGCCAAAAATGTAAGTCACTCCCTCATGCGCTCATAGGAGCACCTCTCACCAGCTGGAGTCTCGGCTCGGGCCATAGCCTCAGTATAAATAGCAGGTAATGCAGAGTCGGAGGACTCTGTGCAGTATACGCCTTGAAAGGATGCTGTCCACTGGACACTTTGCTCAACGGGGCTCACATACGGCTCCTATCTATTCACAGGCACTCAGCAGAATATAAATCTTATGTCTTGATCGGGCGATATGGGGAAAGCTTCATCCCATCTTCGTCAAAGTAGGACGGCATGCACCTTGGGTGGCCGTAGCCCACCCGCTCGGTGGGCGACACAGTACCAACCCGGCGGCGGTAGGGGCCTTCAAATAAGATGCCCTCACGCCATATCAAGTCTCAACAAACAAATAGCACATATAAATAGCAAGCATGTATAAGCTGAAAAGACTATACGAGAAATCGATTTCTTATTGATCTCTTTACGTACAATACGTTATGCGGTTATCTTTATACGAAATCACTATTTAACTATTAGGTAATCTACTTTCGCCGAGGTTACTATCTGTACGAATGGCTAATTTGTAGCCAAGACATCATCTGTCTGGATAGCTGATACATGCAGCCATAAAAGCTGCATGCGAATGGCTCAAATGCGTAGCCATATCTTTATCCTGAATATCTGATTTTACTTTACCTTTGTGCGAGAAATGCATCTTTTTATTCTACAACATGCTTGCTAATCCATACAATAGGCTATCTGCCGAGCGGAATGCTAATTCGCCCTTTGGCGCATGCTTTACTAACTTTGGTTAGTACGATATGACAATGCAAACCCAGTTTACTAAACTTACTCAATACTCAACATTCAACTCACTGAGTTCAAATACGGAGTTTACTATGATTATATGGCTAAAAGATTTGCTAAAATTCTGAAACTTACTTCACATACCTTAACCTCGAGTTATCGTTTGTCGGATATGAGGCTCGTCAGTCTCCAGCTATTTCTCCCAACTGCATTCATATACACGTCAATTAGTACTAAATACAACACTGTCGAAGGAGAAAAGCGTCACTTTCGATATATTTATAGCCTAAGCTAGGCCCTATCAAAGATGAGTCGAAAACTCACTATTTTTTCAAGGTCAGGAAAGGAGAAGTATTCACTTTACGGCTAGAGCACATAGACACTAGTTTGGAGCAATTCTACTTACCTTAGTCCGGTAGCTCGACGATTAGTCGGCTGTATTTCATGAGAGCAAAATGCAGCAAGATGCTCCTGTTGCTAAATACCTCAAATTTTTGAGGTTAATTTGGATTTAGACATTGCAGCGTGTCGAGCGATAATATATTCACCCTCGCCGTCCTCTACGTTTTAGCTTGCGTTTCTGGAAATTTTAAGTGATAATGAACTTAAAAACCAAAGTGGGGCTTTATATACTTGGGCACAGGCGAGGCCCAGCGTGTCACGCGAACCAACCTTGGTGGCCCCACCTCGTGACACGGTGCCATCGCGGAGGGCTCACGCCAGGCTCCTTCCGCGATGGTTCGACGGTCTTCTCGTCCGATCTTTTCCGGGCCTTTTTCTAGCATGTGGTTTTCAAATATGCTTAACCAGCGCGACTAGGCCATCTAGGTGTTAGGAATCTTGGGGGGTGTAACACATGGACTCTAGTTGGGTCCCCATTGTAGCTCTAGGTGGGTCACATTAATGATATCATGCGGTCGTCTCTTTCTTGGCCAACTTGGAATCGTCTTTGCCCATTTAGCGAAAGTGGGGCATCATGTAAGCTCTATAATGATGGTGTTGGTTAAAGACAAGTTCTCCCATTTCCTTATGTTTTATACATGATGTGATTATAATACTTTGGCACCGATTATGTTTTACAAGGTTTCGCTTATGATTATGATTATGACTAGTTTATTAATGATTTTAAAGCCTTGATCCCTCGTGTTTATGTTATGATTATCACTTCATGTTTGAAATGCCCTACTCTTATGAACTTTTATGTATTTTAGTAGTCCATTTTAAATTACCTTGCATGCTCACTACATTCAAAGTAATGGTTGCATACTCTTTGTTGTATTGTTTCATGATGCAGTAAAATATATCGAGACTTAGCCGTCCTCCATTAGTCCTCCTTCCGTATCGATCTTGCTAGCTAGTGTTGGTGATTCCTCATCTTCAAGGACACTCGAGTTTAGTATATTATTTTGTATTTTAATTCTGAGACTTTGTGAAGCTAGTTGGGGATGTTGTCCCATCGGCTCATCGGTTATGTTAGAGGCTTTTTAGACAATATGTAGAAACTCGGCTTATCATTGTTGACTCGGTTTTAGACTATTATGTGTGTATAATTTCTATTATTCATGTTCAGTTTATTAGTTTTCGCTAATTTATAATCTTTAGCTGCTATTTTCATGTCATGGGTCGATTTGGAGCCACTCATGGTTCTAGATCTCGTGTCTCGATGCAGGGTCTCGGTTCGGGTCGTGACAAAGTTAGTATTAGAGCAAGGTTATGGGACGCGTGCCATACTTATGGGGCGAAGGCTACAAGATGTTTTAGGAAATTTCCCTTTTTCATGATATATGTCGTGCGATAAAGTATCTCTCTATCCTTTAACTCATGCTATGCGTGTTTGCAAAATCATTCCTCCCATGCCACATGAATAGAAGAAGGAATGGAAGCGAAATGGCCATGAGGATGGCAACGAGATGAGCATCGGCAAGCCCCGCCCACGGCCTCGACGAGTCCTTTGACCAGAGTAGATCTCATGCGAGTTTGAGGCGGGTTTCGGAGTGTTGTCTCAAGCCTCGACCTCTCAGGTCAATCGCGACGATCGCTTATGTTCACGGAGATAGAACGGTGGCGGCACGAGTTAGAGATTTCAACTAGGATGAATCCCCATGAGTTTCATGGGTGAGTAGATGAAGACCCACATGAGTTTTTGGAAGAGATTGAAGATCACATATATTTTGAGGTGGTGGAGAAGAAAAGCTGCTCAACCTCCTATCAGCGAAGGGGTTTGCTTATATTTGGTACCGTTAGTGGAGGGACGATAGAGCGGTGAGTGTTGTTCCAATGAGCTAGGAGGAGTTTGTGATAGCCTTCTTAGATAGATTCTTCCATAGGGAATTGAGAGAGGAAAAAGCAGCGGAGTTCGTCAATTTGAGGCAAAATAATACGACTTTCCAAGAGTACGCCTTGGGATTCACCACGAGTTGTCCAAATATGTATCGGAGATGGTAGCGGTCAGCTCACATGAACGAGTTTATGTATAGGGTGTCGAATTTTCTATTCAAGGAATGTAGGATAACAATGTTGAATAATGATCTTGATTTCTCTTGATTGTTGATGTCGCCTTGATTGAGGTGGATCAAATAAGTAAAAGGAGAGGAAGGACAAGAGGGCTGGGACGGGTAGCTTTGGATTCTCCTAGTGGAGGGTCCCGTGTGAACATCTTCGGTAGTCACCGGTCGTCGACCCCGGCGTCCTCATTAGCCGTGTCCCATCCCGAAATGAGCGGGGCGTCGTGAGTAGGGAATCGGGTTTCAGGGGACATAGGGACACACGGCGACTCTCTTAGTGAAGCGAGTCGCAAGTGTGCAGACAGTGCAAGTAATATAGTGTTGGCTCTTTTTAAGAGCAAGATGTCGAACCCACGGAATTTGGACCCATTCCTCCAACTATCCATTTCTAGTGTGATCTTTAATACGAAAATGACTGGTTATAGAAGTTTTCGAGGATATTTAATTAAGTCTAAGTTTTGGTCCAGCGAAATATTACGAAAATTACTCTAGGAGCAGCATAGAGTTAAAACAAGATAATCATGCGATACTACGATTTGCAATGGGTTAAGCATGGAACTATCAATTTTTATTTCACATAATTAGAGTTGCATGTTCATAGTCTTGAGCCTCTAAACACGACAATCTAGCCTCAACTGCATCATTGTGAGCGAGGATGCTATTTCTAGTTCGCGGGCAATCAATTATGTTGTGGTTTACGGGAAATGATTGGGACTTTCGTGCGTCTAACCATTTTAACTCAACTTAGCCTCACAACTTCTTCTTCGAGTGGTGATGTGACATCCTAAGTTGGTCTTTAATAACTCCCGTTTGTCAACCAAGCAAGGTGTTAGGTATATTTCTATCCTGAACAAAAGATTATATCCCAAGATACAAACATGCTCCTCCTCACATTCTCATGTCGACCTAGGTAGTTCTTTCTCAAGCTGTGCCCAAGATAACATATATGTTTTTCATGGTGATCAATCATAAAAAACATCCAACAATCGAGAATGCAAGACGAAAACAACAATCAATAACTTAATTCCAAAATAATTTCATAAAACCACAATCATAATTCATGGCTTCAACCCTAGAGGAAGGGTTCTAGCCATTCATGTTAAATAAAACTACAGAAATTTGAACTACTACTAAACTACATACTTACAAGAATTTGGTAGATGAGAAGGGAATTTGACAAACGCTAGCTGAGTTCTCCCACTTCTCCCTTCTCTCATAAGTGATTTTCCCGAATAAAATCGTGACCAAATGGAATTAGGAGCTAAGGGTCCTATTTATAGTAAATGGAAAACGTGTGTAGTTTGCTTGTCGTGGAACGGCTCAGGTAATCACGGAGTGTATCGCGGAGCATTGCCTCCGTGACACGAAGGTAACGCGATGGGCTCTCTGAAATCACCCGAAAATAGACCCTTGGCAGCACCTTGCCGCGTTGGCAACGTGTCGGCTGGCGTAGCGTTGGCACCTCTGTCGCGCCTTTTGCTGCCGTGGAACGTTGCCGACGGGTGGGCTGTTGTCGCCTCCTCTTTGCCGACGTTCGCGATTTAATTCCGATTCCAAGCCTCTACTTCACCAACTCATGGATTAGTTCCTCAAAGTCCTTCGAAACCTACAAAACAAAGACTAATCATGTTGGTTAGCACATATCTTCACATTCATATAAAATCACATGAAAATGTATAAAATAACCCAGATAAACAAGACTAATTTAGGTTATCAAGCGTCATTCGGGCATGCTATTTTTGCCGAGATCACAACCCACACTTAAGCCTTGTTCGTCCTCGAAACAACCTTTTATATCATGCATATGGAGACTCACACACATAACTAATTTATGAATCTAATTCGAGTTACAGCTATAATGATTATTTAGATAACAAGATAAAAATGGAGCATGCAATTTAATCAATGAAATGAAATACAACTATGTTAAGACCTCTTAACCTCAAGAGAATGGAAGCTCTCACGCTTAGCAAACTCATGCCAATCAGGCGATTAGAAATCCCACATGAATTATCCATACCATTCAACATGTGCCCTCATGGAAAGAGAGTTACCCAATCACACGCCAAAAACAATGTTTACATCACAACATGTGTGGGTATATGAATAGAATTACACTCACTCTCACAAAGAATTCACATGCATCATGTAATGACCGTAAACTTGCCCTTAGTGTTTTACTCCACTATTTTGAAGATGTATGAATGTAAGATCAAGTAGGACTTTTTAGGTTGTAATGTAACTTCGAGTGCAGGTAGGTACTATTATGTCGATAATAGTGACTATCTTTCCTAAGCGCTTTTAATACATACCCCTCATTGCAGAACTTCCTTCCCTTACTTCACCTTTTATCCTTGGTAGTTTCTTTTTCCACTTTTGTTTCCCCTTTATTTAGGCACTTTTGACATCGGTAGGAGTTCCGTAAGTAACTTTTCATTAAATTATTTTCTTACTCCTTAATAATAATCAACCACTTTCACACAAGTGCAGATTTGTCCTTTTCTCGGCTTCTACAACACTACTTTCCTTTCTTTTCATTCTTCTCCTCCTTTACTCTTTTCCCAGTTTTCTTCTTCAAGCGCTTGAGTGACTTTGTATCAAATTCAAGGTTAATGAAAGAAAAGGAATAAACATGTTGCGGCTATCAAAGAATAGGCTCAAGGCTAGACGGGGCTAACTGAGATATTTTCAAGGTAGGTAAAATGAGGATAACAATTAGGTTAATTCGAAGAAATGCCTAAATCTTCTCCTACAATTCACATCCTTCATTTCGTTTCGTACACACACCAGGCAAGTTCTAGACAATCCACAATAGCATAGAATACTCAAAAACCTTACACTGTGCTTTGTGCTCAATTCAAGACATTCGGCTGAGACTCTTACTCATTTGATCACAAAATTCAAACATTAAGCTTCAATTATATTGAGTCAAATTCAAGAGCCTAAGTGTCTCAAACAAAGTTATAACGCATGCTTGACACTACATACTTGCATCTACAATCCTTATATACCACACAACAAGAACATCACATCTAGCTATGGTTTCAAAAAACCCGACACCTATCGACTAATTTTTCCTCAGGCAGTCGTCATCCATCAATCGTCGGAAACGATCCTAACTATGACTAAAACATTATATATAGACAATTAAAAAAATTTATTCTTCGGTTCAAAGACCCCCATTCGGAAAAGAACAGCAAGAAAAACCAACGGGTGATAAAGTCATGCTTGACTCACAAAAATTTTCAAATTTTTCAATTTTGACTTACAAGCATTACATTTACCAACGATTTGTTTAGCACAAAAAAATTTTGAAAATTTTTGAACCTTAGAATTTCTCTCACCCCACACTCGAATCATGCCATGTCCTCATAGCATCAAATTAACATTTAAGAGGGTAGAGAAATGCTCTAGGCCTTTAGGCCTAGCTAAAAGCATGTTTTACCTCAACTTGCCGAAGTGGGTGGTCGACCCACACTTTCTCTTTCATGCTCACTAGCTTCCTCCTCCCACGGGTACTCGGACTTCCCTCCATATTTGTGCCTAACTTTCCACCAAAAACACAAACAAAAATGAAATACCAAAATCAACACAAAAATCAAACTTAACAAATAGTACTGAGGTACCCTTGGGTTGCCTCCCAAGCAGCAGCTTTATTTTACGTCGTGGCACGTGGCGGTGGTATCCTTTTCGGAAATCCTCATACAGGTTCTCTTCGAGAACCATCTCCTTTCTTTTATTGTTTAGAGGAAACAACCTCCACTCTGTTCCTCCCTTTCTCCAACTTATTCTCAAATTGAAGCCCTTTATCGGAATCGGGTGAACACTTGGCTGTGCCTTTGGTTGTGCACACATGAGATCCTCCACCCCACACTCATCCTCTGCCAACACACTAACTGACACGAGGTTTTGTAGTGTCTTTTGAATGGGTTCATTCTTGGTAGGCACGAGGAAGAGTTCTTCTTCATCCTCGACCCACATTTTCGGGGTCCTTCTTTAAAATCGATCCGCTCCTCTGGTGGCCAAGAATGGCGCGTCCCAGATTAGTGCTGGTCATCAACTTTGAAAATCTAAAGCAAATAAAATCGGCGAGGTATAATAAATTTACCTACTTTGATGAGAGGTGCTCTATGATTCCATCGGGTGTCACTCGCGACTTGTCGGCCAACTGGCAGCATCAACCTTATCGGCCTCGATTTTCCCAACCCAGGTGTTGAATAAGGATAGGGGCATTAGATTAATGCTGCCCCTAAATCACTTAAAGCTCGGAACGGCTGACTTTACCAATTTGTATGGGAGGATAAAACTCCACGGGTCTTTGAGCTTCTTTGGCATTTTGCTCAACTACATGTGGCCCACTCCTCAATCGGTGCTATAGTGGGCATCCACCAATCTAACTTTGTTTGCCATCACGTCCTTCAAGTATTTAGCATACTTTGGCATTCCCTGCAAGACATCAATAAGAGGCAAGTTTATGTGAAGTTCTTTAGGCTCTCAAGAACTTTTTGAAACATATTCCTCCTCCTTGCTCTTTCTTAGTCTGTGAGGGAAGGGTGGTGGTGGTCTTTTGTCTTGTTGCAATGAAGGTTGCGCATTGTTGCCTGACATTCGTTTGCTCCGAATATCGGTGGATGGTCAAGGTCTTACAAACTCGGCTGCACCTGCTCTCGCTCTTCGAAGCCTTTGCATCAGCTAAGCGCGCTTCGCTTCTAAAACTGTGGCATTAATGCCGGGGTTAGGATGCACGCATCTCTTGGTAATCCCCCTTGCGGCCTCATGTTTTGAGCAAGTGCTATTAGAGCCCACTTGGTTTTCAAGATTGCGGGTGGCTACTTGCGATTCATTAAGTATGTTGCCATCCTCCCTGATTCACTACGCTAGCGATTCTGGGTCTCTATAATTTTTTTTGTAGTGTTTCCTCAATGCATTTTACTTCCTATGCCCCATCAATCTTCCTATTCTATTGTTGTTGAGGTTGCATGTGATTCTGCTTTTAGTTCCACCCCAAGAAAATTCGGGTGGCCATGCAATTCTGTTGGAGTTGTTCCCAAAATTACGTTGTCATTTGCACGTTCCCAACGAGAATTGGCGGATTCCGGATTAGCTCCACAGATTACATTGTGCCCATTACTTCCACAAATTTCACATGACTAGGAGCTTCTTTGACCGCATTAACACGGCCCTGGTGTGGGTTCATACTCGGTATATTGAGCTAGTCATCATCGATGTTGGAACGAAGCTAGTTGTGCTGCCAAGGCATTCAAACCATATTGCTTCTATCCTTCCCGATCTCCTTCACCGCCTCTTGATGACTTCGTTGTGCCACTTTGGATTTCCTTGTGCAATTACATTCAACAAAGTGTACAACTCATCATACGTCTTCTCAAGGCTTGCCCACCCGATGTAAGTCTAAGTAATATTTTTGTGTGGGTCTAGACTTTCTACAAGAGTATGGGCCAGCACTTCATTTGATTGTTGGTGATGGGGCAGTCTCTCAGCAATGACTTACTTGAATCTTTCCCAAGCCATGTATAAGTTCTCATCGGGCTTCTACTTAAGTGCAGTATTTCACTTCGCAACTGCGGTCTTGCACGAAGGAAGAAATTGATAAAAATTCCTAGCCAAGTCATTTCATGAAGTTATGGAGTTCGGTGGCTGACCTTCAGCCTTTTTGCCTCTCCCAGCAATGAAAATGGGAAGAGGGTTAATCGGACATAATACGCGGGACTTCTTGGTGGAGACAAACGTACTAATCTCTAAAAGCTACGTAATTCTTGTTGCGGGTCCTCAATTGCCATTCCGGTGAATTGACCACTAGAATGTAACAGGCGCACCATATTACATTTAAACTCAAAGTTCCCTCAGGGCTCCGATTCCTGGATACTAGAATCACATTAAGTCGCTAGTGGGATTGCAACCCGCGACTGGTCTTCTTTGTCATTGCTTCGATGACAATTTGTGCTTGCCTTGGTGGTTGTTGTTGTACCTTTTCTTGAAATCTCTTGACTTTGGTCTAGAGCTACTCTCCTTTGCATATCGTTGACGTTCGAGTTCAAGCAACGGTTCTAAAGCTCTCTATTTCTAGCCTTATTTCCTGATGGGACAACTGTCACTGCCGTATTAGAGACTAAGACCAAGTTTCTCAACACTTAGGAAATTAAATCACACAAAAATAGATAAATTATCAAACTTCGCTGCGTCCCACAGAAGCAACGGCGCCAAAACTTGACTTTCTTCCGTATTGAGCGTGTTCCAGGTATGCCCAGTGCGTGCAAGTAAGCCATAGTGGCTCTTCTTAAGAAGCTGGAATGTCAAACCCACCGGGGAGTTTGGACATTCACTCAACTATCCATTTCTAGTGTGATCTTTAATACCGAAAATGTTGGTTATAGAAGTTTTCGAGGTATATTTAATTAAGTCTAAGTTTTTGGTCAGCAGTATTAGAAAATTGCTCTAGGAACAACATAGAGTTAAACAGAATAATCTATGCGATACTACAATTTGCAATGGGTTAAGCATGGAACTATCAATTGTTATTTCACATAATTGGAATTGCATGTTCATGGTCTTTCGAGCCTCTAAACACGGCAATCTAGCCTCATTGCATCATTGTGAGCGAGGATGCTAATTTCTGGTTCGAAGGCAATCAGATGTTGTGGTTTACGGGAAACGATTAGGGACTTTCGTGCGTGTAACTATTTAACTCAGCCAGCCTCCTGGCTGCTTCGCAGTGTGGTGATGTGACATCCAAGTTTGGTCTTTAATAACCCTCGTTTGTCAACCAAGCAAGGTGTTAGGTATATTTCTATCTGAACACAGATTATATCCCAAGATACAAACATGCTCCACACATTCTCATGTCTGACCTAGGTAATTCTTTCTCAAGCTATTTCCCAAGCTAACATATATGTTTTCATGGTGATCAATCATAAAAAACATCCAACAATCGAAATGCATGTGAAAACAACAATCAATAACTTAATTCCAAAATAATTTCATAAAACCACAATCATAATTCATGGCTTCAACCTAGAGGAAGGGTTCACAACCATTCATGTTAATAAAACTACAACTAGCTACTACTAAACTACATACTTACAAGAATTTGGAGTGAGAAGGGAATTTACCAAACCCTAGATGGAAGTTCTCCACTTCTGCTTCACTTCTAGAATTTAGTTTTCGAATAAAATCATGACCAAATGGAATTAGGAGCTAAGGGTCCTATTTATAGTAAATGGAAACGTGCGTAGTTGCTTTGTCGTGGAAGGCCGTGTCACGGGTGTATGCGAGACATTGCCTCAAGTGACACGGAGGTAGCAGCTCTCTGAAATCACTAGAAAAAATACAACACAGACGGCACCTTTCCGCGTTGGCGGCGCGTTAGCACCTCTGCGCGCGGCACACTGTGGCACGTTGCCGACACGCATGTGGGTTGTTGTGCGCCTCCTCTTTGCCGACGTTAGCGTTTTAATTCCAATTCAAACTCCACTTACCAACTCATGGATTAGTTCCTCAAATCCTTGAAACCTACAAAACAAAAAGACTAATCATGTTGGTTAGCACATATCTTCACATTCATATAAAATCACATGAAAATGTATAAAATAACCTTAGATAAACAAGACTAATTTGAGGTAGCGTGGCTCGGGAATGCTATTTTGCCGGGGGAGATCACACACCGGTAGAGCACACCTTTCTAGTCTATGGAAAATATGGCAAAAACCACATAGGAGAGTGCATAGTCAGATTAGATGGCTAGCCGGGTGTGGAAAACACAGGCACGTACGCGAGTCTCCTTTGGCTAGAAAGGGTGATAGTAGAGGTTGTGCCTAGACTACAAGTTTTGGCGGCTCAACGGCATGTCCTTCTCGGCGGGTGCATCCACTGATGTAGTGGTGGACAACGTCGAGCAGGTTTATTCCCTCTCATCACGTCGGGAAGCGGAGGGTCTCTCCGGATGTAGTCAGCTGGTATGTTACGTATTTCATCTTGATGTGTATTAATTATTAGATCTAGGGGCTGCTTTATCTTTTGTGACTCCTCTGTTTCTATTAGTTTCATAGTTTGTCAGAAATCCTATTAGAGGCCCATTTCGGTCTCTACTCGGATCGATGACTTAGTTATAGCTTGATGGGTGTACAAAATTTGCCTTTTCACGATCCTTCGAGAAAGTGCCTAAGGCGATCTATTATTATTAGACATGACTGATTTTGATGTTATATTTGATATGGATTGGTTTCATGCATGTTATGCCTCGTTAATTTGCGACCATACGGTGGAGTTTCCCAGGTTCGAGGCAAGCCGGTCCACCAGGAATGGAAGAGGTAGTTCGGTCGTGCCTATAAGTTCTTTGTTTCCAACCATAAGGACGGGAAGATGATTTCCAAGGGTGTTACCACCTAGTTCGGGTTAAGGATGCTACATCCGAGATGCCAACTCCTTAGTACATCCCTATTGTATGTGAGTATCGGAGGTTTTCCCAAATGATTTGCAAAGAGTCCCACTTGGACGGGATATTGACTTTTGTATTGACCTTCTTCACGTACATTATCCTATATCTATTCCTCGATACGAATGGCTCTAGCCGAGATGAAGGAGTTAAAGGAGCTTGATTGAAGGACCTTTTGGATAAGATTCATCATACCTAGCAAGTCCCGTGGGGTACACCGGTTCTTTGTTCGAAATAAGGATAGTTCTCTTCGAATGTGCATTTGTTATCGACGAGTTGAACAAGGTCACCATTGAAATAAGTATCCCCTCCTCGGAATTGATGACTTGTTTGACCAACCGAGATTGCTAAGTACTTCTCAAAAGATATATCTCGAGTCCGTTTATCACTAGCTTGAGTTAGGGAGAGTGACATTCACGAAGACAACTTTCAAGACTTGGTATGGTGTTATGAGTTTGTACTTACATCTTTTGGACTAACAAACTCTCTATGACATTTATGGATTTGATGAATAGAGTTTTCAATCCATATTTAGACACGTTTGTGATTGTCTTCATAGACGACATCCTCATATACTCTCGGAGTGAGGAGGAGCATGCACTTCATTTGAGGATTGTGCTACGGACATAAAGATCGTTAGTTTGTTTCTTCAATTACAAGTGTATGTTTGGTTTGTACTTATTAGCATTTTTGGGCCACATGGTGCAAGTGAGGGTGTACGGTGGACTCTCAAAGATAGAAGAAGTAATAAAAATTTGCCTAGACCGAGTTAGTCAGCCCGGATATCGAGAAGTTTCTTGGGTTTGCTGGCTACTACGGGGAGTTTGTTGAAGGATTTTCATCCATTGCGGCACAGTGACTAAAGCGACCCGGAAAAGAAAGTCAAGTTTCAACGGTCGGATGCTGTGAGAAAGAGTTTTCGGGAGTTAAGATGATCGGGGGCATATTTATATGCCAGTTGATACTCAAATGCATAGCTTTTGCCTTGTTTATCAACAATGTGTGTACATTCTCATATGTAAATTGAAGGGAAGTGTGATTTTATACTAACCAACATTATTAGCGTTGTTTTGTAGGAAAAACATACTTTTTATGGAATTAAGATACATGTTGGGAGAAATCGGAGATGGACTCGGAACGAGCTAGGGAGGCGAGGTGGAGAAGCGAGGAATTCAAGGGCTCGCGATGGGTAGTGTGCAGCTTGCCATCGCGGATGCATTAAATAGGGAGATATAAATTCAAGAAATTCCGGAGAGGGTCCGCGATGCGAGTCGTGGCACGTTGGAATTAATTTCCTCGATCTTGACATTCCAGTGAAGGTCGCGTTTGCACACCCCGTGTACCCATTTGGGCATGCTCAGCGTTGCATGCGCGTGCCCGTTAGGAGCAATTGCAGGCGGCCAACATCCGAGAAAGCCTCCGCGTTTGCACCGTGTCACGGAGGCGGTGCTCGCGATGCACTCCGTGACACGTTGCTTACATTGTTAAGGAAAAATTATCCTAGTATAAATAGAACACTTAGGTTCATTTTAATTGTCGACTTGGTGGAGCAAGAACGTGGGTTACGGAGCGGTTGAGAGGAAGAAAATTCTTAGTGTTTTCTCTATCCCTTTCTTCTTTCTTTCAATTGTTTGCATGATTTCCATCCATTTAACGATGTTCAATCCACAATATAGTGGCTAATTCTCTTTCTTGCGAGGGTTATGAACTATTGTATTGAAATGTAATTGTTGATTATACGGTTGTTTCAATCTTTTCTTCTATGGTTGTTCTATTTAATTCTTGTTCTTACTGCATTAATATCGGGCCAATGTTAATGTAAATCCAAAGTCGGTTTCACCCGAGAGGGCCAAGCGGAAAGTTGTGAATTAATAGGATATGATCTTTTCTTGGTTTGGAAAATTGGGAATTGATTTACCTTCGGAATGAAATATGCACGAAAGTCGTATTAGTCAAGTGTGATCCCGGTTTTATGGCTAGAACATGAATTTCTTCTTATCACGAAATGTAGGTGGAAGGTTCATGATTCTTAAGTTGGGTTAAATACGAGATTTTAATCCATAGGCATAAGTTCAGGCTAGCAGCAGGAGAAAGATAAACCATGTATATTGATAATTAATTTCTTTACATGTTCGTTTTAGCCTCAGCATGCTCACATTCATAGTCGAGACTCAATTGTACAAATATTCTACTTTAATATAAAAATAGTTTCCAAAATATAAAAACTTTTCTTTACGCTGTTGTCTTCATTATTAGAGTTATAGTAAATTAACACTCAAGAAGGTTTTGCCTTGTAGTCCGGTCCTGTGGGTTCGACATTCCGGTTCTTAAAAGGGCCACTATATTACTTCACAACCCCGTACATGGGCTCATCAAGTTTTTGGCACCGTTAGGGGACGAGGCAATTGGTGAAATTTTAATTTTTCTTAAAAGTGTTAGTTTGCTATTTAGGTATTTTATTGTTGACAACTTGGTCTTAGCACGTATTTTGCGGGATATGATTACGTTGAACCTTTGGCAAGAGACAAAGGTTTGGTGGATCCATCCTTAGAGCCGGAAAAACAATTCCATCGCCAAAGGAGAGAAGCTCTAGAAAGAAAATTGCGATTGCTCGAGACAAACCATTATGGAGCAGCCACAGATCCACCACTTGTGCGGGCGGTATTGGTGCCGAGGAAATGGCGACTAGGCCGGTTCGCGATGTGGCAATCCACATGCTAGTAATGTACATCTAGCATCCGCAAACCCAGGCAGAAGGGAGGTTCGAGCTTAAGCGAACATGGTGCAATTGCTGCACACAAGCGGCGAGTTCACGGGTCTCCCTACGAGGATCACAACGGCATCTTCAAACTTTTTTGGAGATAAGTGACACTACATCCACATTGGAGTGTCAGCAGGACTATGTCGGAGCTTACCTTTGTTCCATTTTCACTTTTAGGAGAAGCCAAGAGGTGGCTGGCGAGCCACCAAAACTCTATAACCATGGGATGATCTTGCAAAAGTTCTTGATCAGTTCTTTCCTTAGGTAAAACAACAAGACTTAAGTCAAATTCTAAGTTTCAAACAAGAGAAGGAGAATGCGTATCAAGCAGGAGAGATTCAAATCAGCATTGCTTGGAATTTGTCCTCATCACCATCAATCAACGTGTGTTGGTGCACACTTTTTATAGAGGGTTTGGAACCCAAAAATCTTGCTAGATTCGGCGGTGGGGACAAGCATTAGAAAGAAGACTTATGAGGAGCTTTATTCTTTGCTTAATCGTATTTCGAGGGAAATCCGGGTGGAATGCGGACTCTTCAAGGGGAGGAGCAAGGAAAGCAGCTGGAGTCTTGGAAGTGGATGGGTTCTGACTATCATTTTGCCACGAGATAAGCTACTTATGCGAGAATCAACTAATCACCGCCCGGCAACATGAGCTTGAGTGATCTCAAGCCCAGTAAATACGATGCGACGATTTGGTGTGAAGTGTGCGAGAGCAATGGACACTCGAGCAGTGTTGTGCAGACAAATCCGGACTCGGTGAACTTTGTGTTAATGCACAAAGAAACAATCACCAACGGTATGGGAGCAGCTACAACTCTAAGTTTGGAGAGATCACCGTTCTCTTGGGGTAGCAACAGCCATCGGGGACCCGAGTTGAGTCGGGGTATGCAGAGGAATCGAGGAGGGCCACGGGAGCTATCGAGTCACAATATAGGAAACAACAATGCCCCTCCTCCACCACCATCACCCGGCGTTGAGGAGATGTTCAAGCAATTGATAGCTAGCCAAGCTCAATTGCGGTTGACTATATAAAATTGGCGGCCGAGGTCAGAACATCATCGACTAGCTACCAAGTATTTGGAGTATCAATTTGGGCGGTTTGCTGGAGCCCGAGGAACACCGGGCCTGGGAGGACTTCCCGGCGAGCACGAGACACCAACCCCAAGCGGTAAATGCGGTGACCACAAGAGGTGGTTTGCGGTTGAAGGAGGTGGAACCGGAAGACCACCTCAACGGTCGGGGCCGACGAAGCGGAGAGGGAGCAAAATGATGAGAGGGGAAGCACAAGGATGCCGGAATCGAAGACCTCCACCCCCGTTCCTCAACGATTAAAGAAGCACAAGGAGGAGGCATGCTTCAAAAATTTCATGGAGGTGTAGCAATTTACACATTAACACACTCTTGTTGATGTTTTGCGGGAGTGCTAAGTACGCCAAGTATATAAAGGACATCATGGCCAACAAAAGCGGAGGCTTCTGCGTATGCCACGGTGGCTCTTGCGGAGGAGTGCACTTCCTCGGATACGAGCAGGTGCCTACGAAGCTCTCAAAGACCTGGGAGCTTCACAATTCGGATAACAATCGGGCAAAGTATCCAGGCTCGCGGATTGTGTGATTTGGGATTGAGCATTAACTTGATGCGGAGCCTCGGTAGTCAGAAGTTGGGGTAGGGAGTCCTAGACCTACAACGGCGTCTTGCGGCTCGCGGATCGTTCCTTGGCAAGACGAGATGGTATTGTGGAGGACGTGCTAGTGCAAGTCGGCTCCCTAATCTTCACGGTAGATTTTGTTGTCTTTGGATTTGAGCCGGACGGCGAGTCCCATTTATTTTGGGGCCCGGCCTTTCTTGGCGGCCAGGAGCGTTAATAGACGTAGGCTGCCGGGCAGCTAACTATGCGAAGCACATGACAAGGTGGAGGTGTTCGATGTGTACAAGGCCGCAAGCTCCAGTAGTGTACGGAACTCTCGAGTCATCAATATTGCTTGAGCAACCGAATGTTGCTCGGGGCTGAGTCTCGAGTTAATGGGGAAAACCCCACGACAAAGGTAAGCTTTACGGGGGTGATGACGTAGTTCGTGAGCGTCCGTCACCTAGGGGTGGAATGAGCTGCGACGTCGAGCCGAGACGAGTAAACGAGCTGGCCTCACGGGAGGCAACACATGAATTATTGTTTGTAAAATTGTACATAGAAAAACAAAAGCAAAAAAAAAAAAAAGAAGAAATTTTTTTAAATAAGTATCTATATGTATGTGTAGGTGTGTAAATAGAAAAAAATATATTATGTTCGTCAAACCTTGGAATTCTAACCGATTTCTTATTATAAGATATGTTACGGAGTTGATCGGAGGGAAAAATGCAAGGAATGCAAAGGAAAAACGAGGTAAGAAAAAAAATTAAGTGGCAAAACGGTGAGCCTCCGTGTCACGGAGGAGGGCCTCCGCGTTACCCTCCGTGACACGTTGAAGGCAAAAATCTGGAATTTACAAATTCCGAATGCTGCTCGATGTGGCTCAGTGTCACGGTAGCGGTGCTCATGCACTCCGTGACACGTTGGCGTGTTCTGTCAGCGTCGGGTCTGCAAGGTCATCGGGCGACCCGCGTGAAAATACCTTTTAACACTCAATCGCCTCATTCTTCCCATTTGCCCATCCCCTCCGCGACTGACACCCAAATTTCCCCTTCCCCAACGTAGCACGGACTTGGGCACGAGAATTTCATCAACTTTTCTTGATATCATCGGATTAAAGGTACGTTCTTGAACTCAACCTCAATTTTTGCTAAATATTTCGATTTCTAGCATGAAAGAGAAGTAACCCTTGCCCTAGGTATAAAATTAACCCAAATTCATTAGAGCTATGATTGTTGGTTGTTCTTAGTATCGTGGTATTGTTGATTATATGAGGCAGCTAAAATTAAATGCTTGTTGTTGAATTTGGATTTGTTGAAATTGTATCTAGGGTTGAGTTATGAATGAGAGAAATGGAATTGAGGTTGGAATGTGAAAAATGGCATTTGGTTTGTGTAGGTGCATTGAATTGTGTTGTGCTTCCGTAATATGCTAAGAAGCGATGAATTTCGGGGGAACAAATTGGTTGGAAATTGCATGGAAATTATCGAATCAAATAGAATTGGGGAATTGCTTAGGTTGAGTTGTTAGAATTTTTAATTTTTTCGGTTTTTTTGGCTAAGTGCTATGTGATGAAATGTGATGGAGATGGTATGTTGGGATTAGGCGTAAGTAAGGTAGTACATAGAGTTATGTTTGTCGAATCCGCTGAATGCACGAGGCATTTTGGTTGTTTTTGTTGTTTTTGGTTTCTTGTTTTTTTGTAAATAATAAAATAAGTATGATCTTGCCAAAATGCTAAAAAGAGGGCTGAAAACTAAGTGTGGGGTGGCCGAGCCAAGCCCAACTTAGTCGAAGCTAAGTTTAACCAGCGACATTGGGATCATCTGTTTTCTTTGGCAGGAACAATGGCAGCGGCAGGACAAGGGTAAGGCGCATCTACATCGGGCGCCGGACGGAAGCGGTTTGAGACTAGGAGCGGCAATCCCGCGGCACGGCGGTTCACGCGGCTAGTGCGCCAATATGGAACTAGATGGGTAGGCGAGGAAGGAAGTGGTACGAAGCACAAGGAAAACAAATACTTCCTAAGGAGCATATTGCAAGGGACCCGTTGGCACGGGAGTTCCCCGGCATGGTACACTTAGGATTAGCTATTTTGCCAGTTTTGCTTTTCATTTTGAGCCCAGGAGTGCAATGCGCTGCTTTGTCCGGGAATTCTATGCCAGCGGAACTGAAACCACTCAATGTCACACCATCAAGATAAAAGGGCGGTGTCACATGAGCCTCACCACCTCAATGCACTGTGGGGGCGCGAGCACGGATGCCCATGTACTCGGCAGTGAATATCCCACTCCCACCCTATGGATATCGGACGCACATTGTGTGGAGCCGGTCGACTTGACATATTTGGAGCGAGCACAAGGAGAGGGCTATCATCGGACCTTGCCCTATTCACGGATGAACGGGAAGCCGGGATGCAGCTAAAAATTGTTTAACTCTTTGTTTGATTCGGGGTGCACACTGCGGATGTGACCGGGATCGTGTATACTTTGGTATATACTGATGAAAGGCGTGGAGATTAATGTAGGGGCGGTGATCATATCCGCCATGAAGAGAGCCCGGTTGCATCAAGGGCACGGTACGGGTTTGGCGGGTTGCGGCTACGTTCCTAAGGGGCCTAGAGGTCGAGGAAGAAGACCACTTAGACTACATCCGTAGATGGAGCGTGCCATAGATGTCCACAGACTAAGGCACCCGACACCACTCACGGGCCAATTCTCCATTAGCCGAGCGACATGCTCGGGATGATGATATATATTGCCTTTGTTTGGGATGCGGTCTCCGGCTACGCATAGGCGGGAGGCGACGCGGAGGATGAGGTGTGGCGGCTCGGCTTGGGCTACCCTTTTGGCGAAAATGCCGGGGCACTATGTCGGGTGGTCCCAGTTTTTGTGGAGCCCGTGGATAATGATGTCCCCACTAATGAGGAGACACGTGCGAGAATTCCGATGTTGAGTCGGAGGAGGACGATGGGGAGATTCGGACATGGGGGATGGCGCGGCACTGACGAAGAAGTGGAGTACTTTGGCCCGATCGGGGAGTTTCACCACCAACCTTTTGTTTGTGATTGTATGAACAGGGACGAGTGTTCGATTTTAAGTAATGAAATTGGGGAGTAGCTAGGTGGTCTTTGAATTTTGTCTTGTCTTGTATATAATCGCATATTCTGTTGCTCTCATTGCTTTGTGTTTGAATTAATGTGACCTTGTTTTTATGTGTATGTTCGTTTTGTAAATAATTCTTGTGTGAAAGTTTGTATTGTCTTTGTGAATCTTTGTTACTAGTGTGTAAATAGTTTTGTCGAAATTATCGATATTTTTAAAATTTTCGTAACTATTTTTACTTTTGGGTTTTCTTGGAGTTTGTTTTGGTTCTTTTTCAGAGAAGAGTCCCATTGTACTGAAGTCATAAATAGTGACCGTTCCCTATGATGGATGGATGACGACCGTCTCACAAGGGAAATGCGGTCGATAGGAGTAGTTATTTTAAATTTTTGAATTGTGTTAGTTGTATCCCATGCATGTTGCTACTCTATGGCTGAAATCTTGGTTGCGTGTTGTACATAATATTTATACACATAGATGATTCGTAGAAAGCATGCAAATTTTGTCCATATGTGAGACACTTATGCCATAGAATTCGATTCGGTGTGATTGAGGCTTAATTTTAAATTCTTGTAATTAGGCGATTAAAGAGCACGTGAAGATGTCTTGAGTTGAGCATGTGCATCGAGTGTATAGTGAGGTTTGGTTATTCCATGCTATTGTGAAGTACATAGAACTTGTCTGGTGTATATATGCAACGAAATGAAGGAAGTGTAGTGTAGGAAAGGATGGTAGGCGTTTCTTTGTTTAACCATAATTTTTCTTGTTTTCCTTTTCCTTTATCCACCTTGAAGATTAAATCCTAGTTAGCCCATTGAGCCTTTAGCCTTTATTTATTTTTTTCTTTTGTCGAAAGGCGTAAACCAAGTTTAACCCCTTCTTTTCATTGTCGTAAACCAAATCGAAGCTCTTAAGCTCAAGAAAATAGTTAATTTTCCCACAGTGTAAAGAAATTGAAATGATGAAAGAAAGAAAGAGAGGAAAAGAAAAGTGATGAAAAGAAAGAAAAATGAGTCAAGGGTGTACGTGCCGGATTTAAAGGAAATAAAGTTATAACTTATCTTTTTGTTAACTGGTGTGTTAAAGTGGGTGACAAAAATAAAGAAAGACTTCAAGAAAAGGAGGAGGAAAGGAAAATATGTCGAATGTGATGGGATGTATTGAGAAGAAAAGCTCTTAAGGATGCTAGTTGCTATTGTTGGTTAGCCCGGTATATACTAGTTCCATAGGCGACATTACAACCCATTAAGTCACAAATGATCTTACATCACGCGTCACTATATTAGTGGAGTAATACACTAGAGCAAGCCTATAGGTCACAACACGATGCATGTAATTCTTTTGGGAGAGAGCGAAAATTGTGTGTACATGCCACACTGTGAAATGATTTAGAGTTCACGTGATCTAAAAGAGGGGAAATTCTCTTGTGATGTGAGGAACATGCTTGTGAAAGAATGAAGAGTCGTGTCGGATATCTTGAGTCGGCTAATTTGCATGAGTTTTCCAATATCGAGAGTCGATTCTTGAGTTAGGAGGTCTTGATTTATTAAGTGTCATTGTAATGATGATACTATGCATGTTTTCTTGATGATTTGTTATGAAAATAATCGGTATAATAATGCTTTCAGTTATTGAGCCAAAGTAGCCATGAGAGGATATCAATTTCATGAGGTGTATGAGTATTGTTCGAGGACGAACAAGATTTTAAGTGTGGGGTAGGTGATCGGGGACATATTTATATGCCAAATTGATACTCAAATGCATCGCTTTTGCCTTGTTTATCCAACAATGTGTGTACATTCTCATGTAAATTGTGTGGAAGTGTGATTTTATACTAGCAACATGATTGGCATTTTTGCGGGGAAAAACATACTTTTTGTAGATTAAGATACATGTTGGGAATCGGAGATGGACTCGGGAACGAGCAGGAAGCGGGTGGAGAAGCGAGGAATTGAGGGCCAGCGATGGAGCCATGACACGCCTGCATCGCGGATGCATTACATTCGGGAGATATAAATTCAAGAAATTCCGAGAGAGGGTCCGCGTCAAGCCGTGGCACGTTGGAATTAATTTCCCCTAGACATTGACACATTCAGTGAAGGTCCGCGTTTGCAAGTAGCACGTTGGGCATGCTCCGCGTTGCATATCGTGCCACGTTGGGAGCAATTACACAGGCGGCCAACATCCGAGCCTCCGCGTTTGCACCGTGTCACGGAGCGGTGCTCTGCGTGCGCTAAGTGACATGTTGCTTGTTATTCCGGAAAAATTATCCTAGTATAAATAGAACACTTAGGTTCATTTTGAGTATTCGACTTGGTGAAACAGAACGTGGGTTACGGGCGAGTTGAGAGGACGAAAATTCTTAGTGTTCTCTCTATCCCTTTCTTCTTTCTTTCAATTGTTTGCATGATTTCCATCCATTTAACGATGTTCAATCCACAAATGAGTGGCTAATTCCTTTCTTCTTTGAGGTTATGAACTATTGTATTGAAATGTAATTGTTGATTATGCGGTTGTTTCATCTTTTTCTTCTCTATGGTTGTTCTATTTAATTCTTGTTCTTCTTTGCATTAATATCGGGCCAATGTTAATGTAAATCCAAAAAGTCGGTTTCACCCAGAATAAAGAGCTGAAGAGATTGTGAATTAATAGGATATGATCTGTTCTTTGTTTGGGAAAATTTAGAATTGGTTTACCTTTAGGATAGAAATATACACGAAAGTCGTGTTAGTCAAGTGTGGAATCGATTTTGTATGGCTAGAACATGAATTTCTTCTTATCACGAAATGTAGATTCGAAGGTTCATGATTCTTAAATTTGGGTTAAATACGAGTGTTTAATCCATAGGCATAAGTTCCGACTACTTAATAGGAGAAAAGATAAACCATGTATATCGATATTTAATTTCTCTACATGTTAGTTTAGCCTCGGCATGCTCCCACCTAAATAGTTCGAACTCAATTGTAAAAATATTCTACTTTAGTATAAAAAGTTTCCAAAATATAAAAACTTTTCTTTACAACTGTTGTCTTCATTATTAAGTTATAGTAAATTAACACTCAGAAGGTTTTACCACAGTCCGGTCCACAATGGGTTCGACATTCTGTTCTTAAAAAGGGCCACTATATTACTTGTACAACCCATTACCTTTGCGGGCTCATCATTAAAGACTCGTATCACTTCAGCCGGTATTGACCCTACACGAGGGTACGGATGGTTTTATTGTGTATGTTGATTCCTCTAGGGTTGGTTTTGGATGTGTGTTAATGCAGCATGGTAAGGTCATTGCATATTCTTCTAGATAGCTTAAGACTTATAAGAACAACTACCCGACGCATGACACGGAATTGGTAGCGGTGTTGTTCGCATTGAGAAATTTGGAGGCACTATTTTGTATGGGGTCGGTGGATGTGTTTATGGACCATAAAAACCTACAATATGTGTTCATCGGAAGGATTGGAATTTTCAATAAATGAGATGGTTAAAAAAGGCATTGCTCAAGGACAATGAGATGAGTAGCCTTTATCATCTGGCAAGACGATGTAGTGGCGATTCCCTTGGTAAATTTTGTCCATGGAGAGTATTTCCATTGTAGTAGATAGGAAGAAAGAGTTGGTGAAGGATGTGCATCCGCTTACACAACTAGGAGTTCACCTTGTTGATTCGATAGATGGTGGTGCATTGTTTAGGATGGTTGAGAATCTTCTTTGGTGAGCGAGGTTATGTCTATACAGATGAGGATCCTATTTTGGTAAAGGCTGAAGGAAGCAATTCGGAATTAGAGTCTTCTCCCAGGAGGAGATGGTGTACTTCGATATCGGGGTAATTTATGTGTTACGAATGTTGATGACTTGAGGCGGATGTTGCATGGGGCTCATGGTTCATTGTATTCTATCCACTCTAGTTGCACCAATATGTCATAACCTATGGGAAGTCTATTGGTGGAATGGCATGAAGAAGGACTTGGCGAAGTTTGTGGCTAAGTGTGAATTGTAAACAGAGTGAAGGTGGAGCATCAAAGATTAGGAGGTGTCTTTGCAAGAAATCGGTATCCCCACTTGAAGTAGGAAGAGATCAACATGGATTTCATCACACGGTTACCTCGCACACATCAATCGTATGACTCTATTTAGGTGGTTATAGAACGGAGGTTGACAAAGGCTGCCCACTTTCTACTGGTTAAGACTACCAGCTCGGTGGATGATTACGTTAAATTATACATTCGAGTTATTTTGGTTGCATGTGGCCCCTTTGTCCATCATTTCAACGGAGGTATTCGGATTCACCTCAAAATTTTCGAGATAGTTTCCGAAGGGACTCGGCACTCAAGTCAAGCTTAGCATAGTTTTTCGCCACAAGCGGATATTGAGTGAGTGGACCATTTCCAACTCTTGCGGATATGATGAGAACATGTGTGATTGACTTCAAATGTACTTGGGATGATCATTTACCTCTTATCGATTTTGCGTACAACAACGGCTACCACTTTGTAGCATTCGGATAGCTCCTTTTGAAGATCTTTATGGATGAAGATGTAAATCGTCTATTGGTTGGTTTGAGGTAGGTAAGCCACCATTAATAGGGCCATATTCAATTTATGAGGCTATAGAAAGTTCAACTTATAAAGGAGAGTGAAAACAACTTAGATTTGTCAAAGTCCTATATTGATATGAGGAGGAGAGAATTGGAGTTTGAAGTTGATGATTGGGTGTTTTTGGAAGGTGTCTCCATGAAGGGAGTGATGAGTTTTGAAAAGAAAGTAAATCTTAGTCCCAAATATATTTGGTCCCTCTGAGTTGTGAGCGTGTTGGCAAGTTGGCCTGAGTTAGATCTACCAACGGAGTTGAAAGCGGTACATCCAGTATTCCATGTTCTTGTTAAAGAAGTGCATTGGTAACGGACCTTGGATTTTCTGGTGGAGAGAGTAGGTGTGAAGGATAACCTTAGCTATGAGAAGGTTCCAGTTGAGATCCTTGATCGTCATGTTCGGAAGTTGGGAACAATGAAGTAGCTTTGGTGAAAGTCTTGTGGAGGAATCGGCTTGTTGAAGGATCTACGAGGGAAGTCGAAGCGGATATGATGGCTACATACCGCATTTATTCCATTCCGACCCGGTTCGGTATAGGTATTAGTTCATCCTTAGTATATTCGATTTCATGTTTAACTCATGTCTCTCAGTCCCTTTCATGTTAGTACATGTGTATGTGATTCATGAATTCGGTTTAGTCATTATATCAATCCAGCGATGCAAATACTCAGATTTTAGTTTTCGGCTTCAAATGTTCATTATTTTAGAATTTTGTTTCCATTTCCCAGTTTTTTATTATGTTTAGTCTACATTTGAGGTGAATGATCCCAAGGGGTGATATTGTAATACCCCGAAGGCCTAGACTTGATGAGAGGATTGGAAATGAGTTCGAATGGAAAATCTACATTTTGCCTTAGTACAACTCAACCTACGAGTTATAGGTTTGTAGTATGGGTCGTAGGAAGACCCATGGACCAGGTTAGAGATTTTCATTTACTAGACCAAAAGTCCCCACGAGAAGTCATAGTATGTGGGTACGATTAGTGATCGGGAGTCGTAGCAAGTCTTCGGAGTTATCCGGTGATTGATTGTATGAGTGATGGTACAACTTGTAAGATGATGTTATGGATCGTAGTAGAATTCATGGAAATGTTCAAAGGGTTGGAGGTATGGGACTTGGTCAGTCCCTTGAGGAGGATACCACGAGTCTTAAAGTATTGTACGACTCGTGGTACGATATTTATTGGTAGCGAATCAAGTTTTCTTGCGAGAATTCATTTAGGGTATTTTCATAAATCCAATATCTAAATCCTTAAACTATGTCATTTCAATCCACGAAAGGAGTGTATTAGGGATTTTAATCTATTCAAATTCAATCAACTCTCATGCATGGTCTTTAGAGGTTCCATTGAAGAGATCCAAGCTTAGCAATCCTCCAATTCACCTCCAAATATCTTGGGCGTTCCAAGTCAAGATAAGAATCGGTTACGGTATGTAGGGTTATGTATGAAAAGAGTTTCCTTTCACTCTCATACAAAATTTCGCCCTCAAGTTCATTAATTCAATAGTATGATCCTATTGGTGTTTTATCCCAACTTTCATGAAATTCTCTATAATTTATTTATGGGTCAATTCCCTTCATTTTTCAAAGTATATTTTGAGATCTATGGATAGATTTTATACCTATTTGATCATTAATTCATGATTTCAAATTTTAAAAAAAATTATGTCCAATTACGCAAGCTTCATGAAAAATTAAGCTTATGATTCTATTATGACGTTGATTCTCATAAGCCCTAACTTTGATTTATGAATATGAAACGTTTCCTACAAGTACTCAAAATGAATTTATGAATCTCAAGTATGGTGATCGCCTCAAGCATGTATGTTCTTCATGATTTATGAGTTTTTCATTTGGCCAACTCACAGTCCCTTATTTCATGACTAATCATGTATTTCAAGTACGAACAACTATGTTATGTTATAATACCCTTGAACTTCATGTATGATTCCACGATTATTATGAGCCTTCACATTGTGCATGTTTTTTGTGAGCCGTGTCTAGCACAATGTCGGCCCATCGTTCAGGTAAATTTCGTGGTCTAAGAACTATACACCAACATAGGTTTATATTCATGGACTCTAGGTGGGTCTCTATTAGTGATATTACGTCATGCATCCTTACTGGCAAGCCAGACGGCTTACCCACTTGAGCGAGAAAGTTGGGAAATCATGTAAGCTCTATAATGTTGGTGTTAGTTAAGATGAGTCATCCCATTGTTCCTTATGTTTATGCATGACCATGATTATGTTACTTTGACAAGTTATGTTTCTACGGGGTTCTCTTATGATTACGATTATGACTAGTTTATTAATGGTTATGAAAACCATGAGCCCTCATGTTTATGTTATGATTATTACTTTATGTTTGAAATGCCCTACTCTTACGAACTTTTATGTATTTTATTAGTCTTTGCTTCCGTATCAGTCTTGCTAGCCATTGTTGGTGATTCTGTCTTAGAGGACACTCAGTTTAGTTTGTTATTTTGTTATTTCGGTTATAGACTTTTGTAGCTAGTTGGGGGATGTTGTCCCATAAGCTCATAAGTTATGTTAGAGGCTTTTCGAGACAGTAATAAACTCATCTTGTCCATGTTGACTCGGTTTATGATTATTACGTATGTGAATTTTTCTTATTCATGTTAGTTTATCAATTTTTATAATTTATATTCTTTAGCGTTATGTTCATGCCATGGGCCTCTTTGGAGCCATTCGTTGTTATAGATCCGTGTCTCATCGGGGTCTCGGCCTAGTGTTGTGACACAACCTTAACTTAATGTACCTCTAATTATCATGGCTGGTTGTCCATCCTCTAGCTAGTCTACCTCGCTCGGTGAACTCATTATAAGTTGAGGTGTCCACAACCTCCTCATAATCATCACCCAAGTAAAATAGGTTTACCAACCTTCATTAATGTCAATAGATACCCCATAAATCACCACCTAGGTTAGCCGGCTTTATACGCATCTTCAACCTTTAGGTTCGACCTTAGGAGGAACACCCCATGAACTGCATAGAATTCCTAGACCGGTGTCAGTATGTTTGACCCCTTTGGATGAAATAGAAACTCATATTGTTGAAACTGGTGCTCCATAATGTCATGGTATGACTCAGGCCAGTGGAGCTAACAGTCCTATCCTTAGTGATCCTAGATGGACTCTTCCATTGACTATCTTTGCAACCCTATGAATATTTCTCTCGAGCACCCTAGATTGCCCACCTAAGTAAGAACATCTCCTCCCCATCTTTTGGTCTCAACTGCGCTCTTTTGGGAGAGGAGGAGTCGACTAGATGATTCCTCCTCAATGGCCTTGCTAGAAATCTCAATGCGGAGCCCGAGAATGGGCTAGTTAGCAGTCATCATCACGGCCCGGGATCCCAAGGCGGTTTTCTCGGCCCGAATGCCACGGAGTGATGAAATGGGTGAAACCTCTACTTGCCTACTACGGAACAAGCACTCCTCTCATCCTTGTCCACTAAGTGGAACCTCTTGGGTCTACTTGACTTTCCTCCTTGGGGTAATGCTCTTTTGTGTCCCATTTACTTGTGATTGTGCACAAATTTGTTACAATATAGACACGAGGTGTCATGGAATAGTAGAAAATTAATAGGGAATAATTATGTACCTTCCAAAGGACATATTCTACCCTATACCATTAATTCAATCTGAAAGTCCTAACTTACCGCATTAATGTACGGTTCAAGGTGTGGGATACATCCTTTAGAGATGATTCATCCCTTGAGTTGTACTTTGGCTTAGGAGGTTAATGTTTATGGGTTCAATTGACAGAATGATAGAAGGTCCATCATTGTGAAAGGTGGTCCATACGTTCTTAGTTTATTGGGGCACATGGTCATATTTTACTTGCGCATTTAAAGGATTTGCACAAATCTTAGACAGGGACGGGGCTAAACCAAACTCCGATTCAGGAACAATTATAAAGTATGTAAGCACATTCATATATTATCCCCATCCCATCAAACTAGCATTTTAATCCATGTATCCTCCCCCTCCCCTCGAATTTATACTCCAAGTCAAGTTATTTCATAACTCCACCACAATACATTGTGCAACATGACGTGGGCATGATTTAAAAGTTCAAGATGAAGAGCAGTACCAAAGTGTTTGTGTGGTTGAGTTGTGAAGAAGATGGATGGAGAGAGGTGAGAAACCCTAGATCCTTTTGTGATGGTATGCTTGTGAGGAAGGAATGTAGTGAAGATCCAAGTAAGCGAAATGGGGGAGCCAAGTGGGGAAGAAAGGGTAAAGTGGAGAAGAAGAAGAGAGATGGTTCATGTGAGTGTTGAAATTTGAATAGTCATCAATCATGCACCCAAATTCTATTTAAAATCAATTAGGTTAGGTCGGTCAAGCCCATAGTAAGAAAATTAAAAGGGCGGCAGGCCCAATTAAATAATACCTAACCTAATATTTCACTCACCACGTGGCTCATTGATTCATTTCATTAGTGATTAGAAATGGTGCAGGCGGTCCATGGTGATGCGGTCCATATATTGGACCATCTAATGCTCATTCCCTTCCAGTACCAGGTACATATGACAAAGGGATATGCGGTCCGTCCTTTGAAGGGATGAATAGTCTATTCCACCTTCTTTATGCACGATTTCTTCCTTTCTATTTTAGACCACTTTCCTCTAAATTTCTATGTGTACCTGCATCCACTAACACCCATTAGTCCAAAAAGGCTTGCTTTGCCTCCATGTAGCTTGATTTAGCGTCATGGAGCGATGTAGATACCACACTTGCATTGTAGCATCCTTTGGGTTGTCTCCCAGAAGTGTGCGATTTTTATGTCGCGGCAAGACGTAAGATACCGGATCATAGATTTATTGAGCCGTCCTTGGGGCGAACTACCCTCTCCACTTCCTACATTTGGTGCCACCTATGTACTTCTTCACACGCTAATTTAGCCTTCTTTTTCTTGGGTGATTCAGTAATAGCATGCTTTCGGCTACCTACCAACTAGCCTCAACATTGACCACACGGTCTCCCCAGCTCCTATGGGCAACAAGTGATGTCAACCGACTTTGAAAGTAATACTCTCATCCTTGACTCATGGTATAGTAGCACGAACTATCCTGTCGAGTCATGGTGTGAGATCAGAGAATGTCAATTTGGCTTCAATAGTAATAAGAGGATGTCACAACTCCTTTGAGGCAGGGGACGGTATCCTCTCTATCCATGACACGAAGATCCAACAACTAATCAAAATGATTCAGTGAACACGAGAGTTCACCACAAGTCATGTTAAAACCTAACAACTCGTCGTCACTGGGAGGCAATTTCTTGAGGGAGACTTTTAAAGGTTTGATAGCGACCATCAACCTTCCATGTGGGGCTATTATGTGCCATCACACCATGTAGAGTGCCTAGTTTGTGCCAAGCATCGCATGTAATACCTCCATGTAATACCTCGAAGGTTCCTAAGACTAGACCCAAGATTTGGAAATGGGATCAGCAGAAGAATCCATAATTTTCTCTTAGGAAAACTCATTGTATGAGTAGTGGGTTGGTATGATGGTTCATGCTTGGAGTCGTAGTGAAAATACTAAGTGGCTGGTTCAATACAAACGAGACATGGTACGACTCGTTGGTCAATGTGATGACTCGTCATCACGAATTGTGGTTAGTAATTGTAAAGAAGGGTTCGGTGTAACGAGTCATGGTATAACTCATAGGTGGTTGTAATGAGTCATTGAAAGGAGTCATTGTTTGGACCTACAGAAGAAGGAAGAGGCACCACGATTGTTAGTATGATTTGTTATGGGAAACATTGAGTCATGATAAGGGTCATGGTTTTTTGGGTATTAAGGTGTTGTCACGGATGGTGTCACAACCCGTGGTAGGAAACCATGAGTCATGGGGTGTAACTGTGGGAAGATTCAGAGAAAACGTCGAGGCTTAGTGACAACAGGTGTTCTCATGACCCGTGGTTTCATGTAACGACTTGTTAAGGGTGTCTGTGGTATGACCTTCAAGAATTAGTCCTGCAACCAGTGGTGACAACAGGAGGTGACCACGAGTTGTTACTTCTTGGTAGGACATATGGTAAGAGTCGTAATGACTGGCAGTGACTTTTTCCCTAGATTTTTCATTAAGGTTATTTTCATAAATCCTATGCTCTAGAGTCCTATATTACGTTGTTTTAAGTATAGAAAAGAGTGTATTGAGGGTATTACTCACCTTAGATCACCAATTACTCTCCTAACACTCTAAATTAAAGGATCAATTCTCTCAAATGTCTAAAGAAATTCCTAGGGTTCTTCCTCAAGTTCTTCAAGAATCAAGTGTGGTTTCATTTTTCAGTTAGGGATTTATGAATTCAGGTATGTGGGTCTATAAAAGAGGATTCCGTTCAACTTCATGTCCCATTTTAATTAGAAGTATGATCACCCAATTTCCCCAAAGCCCTAATTTCGAAAATTATGATTCTATGTTGGGTTTTAAAATTTTCTCATGATTCCCTTATGGGTAAAGCTGTTTCTATATAAAAATATGATTTCCATGATAGGGTTTATGATCTCTTCAAGTAAAGTCTTAGATTCTTCAAGCTCAAGTATGTAGGGCCATGATTGGGGGATTTCTTCCACCCTCATGACCAATTCCCTCTCATGTTCATGAATTCAAGTCTCAAATCAAGTGTATGACAATCCTAGGGTTTTTAACCCATTTCCATGTGAACATCCATGCTATGTCTACGCATCCAATTCCCTTATGTTTAAATTGATGATTAAGATAATGGGCATATTTTTACACTCAAATGATTATAGATTCATATTTTTAAGTTATTAGAAATTATGTCATATTATGCATATCTTCATGAAATTCAAGTGTATGATCCTATGATTTCAAGAATGATGAGTTATCTAGTATGCATGAATGTTTATGAACTCTCAACTTATGATTTTGATGATTTTTGAATTATGAAGTAAATTTCAAGTACGTATGCTTTCATGACTTGGGCAAGTCCATGTAAAGTTAAGTTTATTTTATCATGATTTATCCAAGGCTTACAAGATCACTTTTAAAGAAATATTTTAGGTCAAGACTCCCCACTATTCAGATTTAAACTCTATTTTGAGATGTTTTAGAGTCAAGACTCCCTTTCTTCATGAGCTATATATATGTTTGTGGAAGTAGTTTTTAGCATCGAGTAGGCTTAAGGTTCCGAGATTCCCCAATCTCATAAACTATGCGCCAACGTAGGGATATATTCTGGAACCTCTCAAGAGAGTGTTTCCCCCACCCAAGGGCACACCGTGATATCACACCTTCATCATTCTTCGTCCTGGAAAGGCTTATGAAAGCTCTGCCAACTAGTGCAATTTAGTGGGGCATCACATAAGCTCTATCGTGATGGTGTCGGTTATGACGAGTCTCCCATTGTTCCTCATGCTTTCAGTTACTTATGTTCATATATTATGATATTATGTTTTAATGCATATTTGACCCATTGTTTAGCTTATGAGTTTTTCACATATGATTTCAAGTACGGTACATTATATGATTTGTATTTCTAAACCTTCTGTCACTATGTTTCTTCCTAATAGTGAAGATCTCATGATTTCGATTACTTCAAGTATATGTATTTAGCATGCAGTCCTTACTCTCATGATCTATTTGATTTATTTGCATGATTTTAGACTATCATTTTACTAGAATGTTTTACTTCCTCTACATACTCAGTACATTCCAAGTACTGACCACATACTTGATAATATCCAAACTACACCCCTCTTAATGAGAAAGCGTACGCGATTGTTGCTCAAAATAAATATTTTCGATGGATGTCGGGGTCGAGTCCCACAGAGACTAGTGAATGATTTGTGCAAGCGTTGTTTTAGGAAATTTGAATTAACTTGCACCGATCAAGAGAAATAAAACAGAAATTTTTTTGGGGGGGAATATTGAAGTTAACAATTATTGTGAATTCTATACCAGATAACAAAAATAGCAAAATAACCAAAATTGATAGACAATAATGAGTGAAGACTAGAGGTGTGGTATAGATATGGTGCTAATCAAATAAGGATGTGCTAGTATATCAAATCATTGCAAATAAGTGTAAATAACTTTGGACAAGATGGCGCCCTTTGTTTTTCAAACTCATGGATGCCTTTTTCTCGAGTCCTTTTGAACCTTAAGAAACAATTCAATTAGCCCAATAGAATTTGGGTTAATAGCTGAGTTATCTCTAGTCATCAACTACTAATTAACTTTATGAATATGGGTTTTGGTTATTTCTATCCCAACTCCACACAATCACATCCATTCCCACCATCAAATTCTCTCCCAATACTTGAATTCCTCTGTCTCAAGCTGAAATCAAGTAAGAGAAGTAGACCCACATTTGCAACTATGGATCATCAATTATAAATTGGAGAGAACTCAATAGATTTACACTAATTAAGCAATCTTGATATGAATCTAGCCATACCCCAATCTAATTAAGACCCACCATTATACACCTCTAGTTGATGATTTATCTACGCATGATTGAGAAACTAAAGAGTATATTCAATAATAAACTCAAAGATTTCATTACTAAGAGCAAGCAAAGTCAAACTCAAAATATGTTTGCAATAATGGCTTGCTAAGGAAGAAGATGACAATAAGAAA
The DNA here is from genome assembly GCA_018107945.1 of Datura stramonium. NCBI lineage: Eukaryota > Viridiplantae > Streptophyta > Magnoliopsida > Solanales > Solanaceae > Datura > Datura stramonium. The sequence goes on from JACEIK010001314.1 coordinate 191,791, forward strand.
AGCAATATTCTATAGTCTCCTCCAATAGGGTTCCTCTCTCCCCAAAGAAAAAGGAATGTTCAAAAAATCTAAAAAGTATGTACGAAGTACCTTCATCTAGACTATATACAAAAATAGGGCAGCCAATCTCCTCTTTTTCAGTGCTAGATGTAACTTCCCTTGTTTAGGCATTTTGTCACTTGCGGGGGAACCAACGGTTTGTCAGTTGAATTCCATAAACCGCGATTCATTTTCTTCTACACTTCAAGTGATGATCCATGACCATTCGGCAAAATCTTCGATGGTTCGCTGGCTCCCATCCGCGCTCTGCTGATTAATTTCCTCCTCGATCCAGCAAGATCCAGCACCTGCCGGTGATTTAATCGGCAATTCGCCGGTTGATGTCCACGGCCGCCGGTTGAATTTTCTCCTCAAATTAGTGGTTATAAGTGTTTGCCAAGTGTTTCAGTAGTGTCCTCTAATGGAGTGTCGATTTTCACCTAATTTCATCCTTTTTACTCTGCTTCTTGCTCCTTCTCTTCAACTTAGATACCTACACATATAAAGGAAAAAAGGGCATAAAATTCATCTAAATGACTTGAAAACTAAGCTAAAGATCATGCTTAAGAGCCTAATGAGTTGGTAAATTACCAACTCATCAAATCCCCAAACTTGAACCATTTCTTGTCATCAAATAATGCAATTCTTATCATTTGAGAAACATGCCACTCCATAAGAGTTTATACATCAATGACCACTTAATCCATGAAAACCCAAAAATGCTCACTAACTCAGAAAAAGAGATGTAAATTCTGTAAAAATATATGAAAAATTTTCAAGAGGCCACAACAATGCAAAGCATGATTTACAAATGTTTTCATTTTGCAAGACAAGAGCATAGCTTATCCAACAAAATACAGATAGCATCTCAATTCATAATTACTGTACATTCAAAGTTTTCCTTAGAGCTTGCAATACTCATGCCTCAATCAAAATGTCCTCAAAAGGAATGATGCTACTCACCAAAGAGAGAATCCCTTTTCTTTATCATGAGTCAATGCACACACAAGGAATTATAGAAAGATATGATCAGACTCACTCTCCCAAAAGAAATCTTCATGCACACAACTCGACCCATAGGCTTGCCCTTCGTGTAACTCGCCACAATTGTAGAGCAACTACACTCAAAATCAATTAGGACTTGCGGGTCATGATGAAGGCTAGGGGTAATGGTAGGACAATTATTTGGCTCTAGTGATTAGATCCTCCTTAATACCTTTATGCGAACACTTTAACCCTTCCCATTTAACTTTTTGTGTTGCTCCACCCTATTTCTCCTTTTGCAACCATTTCCCTCTTTTATTGCTCAAGGACCTTCCTTTTAACTGCTTTGGCTATCACACTAAGCCTTGTCTAATCAAGAGGTAACACCATTTCGCTTTTCTTTTCTCTTTTCGTACCTTAAGGTTCCTCAACTCATCATTTTATTCATTTTTTCTTACAATTTGGTGCTACCTCAAATTTAGGCTTTTTATATATTCCCTTTTCTTGAAAAACCCCCAAACTTAAGCTCTTTGCCTTTTACTCACTAATTTTCTTATCTCTGCCCATGCCTTTGGGTTTTCAACCCCCATTTTTCTCATTTTCTCACCACTAGAAATTAGGGAGGATGGGTGCCAAGATGAGGGGATCAAAAAGGGACATTGTCTTGTAATGCGGTTTCCAAGAATAAACAGATCAAAAGGCTCAACATTGGCTATCAACGGGAGACATTTTCGGAGGTCATTTTGGTTAGAGTGACTAGTCAAATGATAGCCTAAAATCATGTTCTATGTGCAGCTACATCTAGGATTTCTCCTTGAGTTACACTTGGGGTGAGTTCTAGACAAGAAGCTATGCATGAGATTCACAAAAATCCTTGCCACACAAGGCAACACACCCAAAGAGTCCACAATAGTCATTATCATCACATGATTTTGAATCACGGCATTAAAGCATGCGAATTCATAATCCAAACAAGGAATCTACAATGTATGACAAAAGAATGCTACATTTCTCATTTCAAATGCCCATTTCTCATTTCTCATTTACATGCCACGTCTCAAAATTTTTGGTGGTACCTCTCAAAATAGCTCCATAAAAGACTTAAGAAAGACATGGCATTTTTCCTTAAGAGAGTCACCTCACAATCTATTATTCGAAGTGCCAACCCGGTTCGATAACAAAAAAGAAAGGAAAAAGAAAAATGCTCCTTGAGAAAGAACCATGGTATGAAAAAAATCCTTGGAGATTGATTACTATTCTACTATTTACACAGGCGAACAATTTGGGTCACAGTGCAACATTTGGTAACTCAAAGCAAAGACCCATTTTTCAGAACTATCGATACTCCATTTCATTTTGTTGCATCAAGGCTTAAAATCCCCCCGAAATAAGATATACACTCCCCACCCCCACTTCAAACAATGCATTTCCCCTAATGTAAAAAGAAAAGACAAAAAGTTGATGGGGACTCCCTGAAAGAATTAGGGATTAGGAAAAGGAACCCAGGAGTACGTGGTTGCATCAAAATGCCAAGAAGTTATTTTTTATGCAGTCGGGTCGTTGCTGGGGTGCCTTGAGCTGGGATGTCACTACAGGTGGCTCAGGAGGGTTCATGTTATACCCTAGGAGCTCAAAGATTGGACCCGGCAGTTGAAACCGGGAAAAAGTTGAAAATTATATTGCAATATCAAGACAAGTCATCTCACAACTCCTGAGGACAGCCCACGGGTCGTCAGGTGACTCGTGGTGAAGGAAAATATTTGGGAAAATGAACAATAGGCAGTGCACTTGACAGGAGTCCTCACAAGTCGTTGTTAGCCTTAATGACTCGCGGGGTGAGTCGTTGGCAGGTTTGGAGTCCAAAGTTTGGGAATAAGATAGTGTACTTAACGATTGGTGACCACGAGTCATGGTCAACCCTGACGAGTCATGAAGTGAGTCGTTACGAGCTTAGGAGAATAGACACGACAGTGAACTTGATAAGCAAGGTGACGAGTCGTTGCCCTGGACCACGAGTCGTCAGGTCATCCATTAGGACCACCTGGCAGTAATTTCTTGCGTATTTACTAAGGGCGTTTTTGTAATTCCTAAATTTCTAAAGCCTAAACTACGTATTTTGAGGCTCGTTTTAGTGGGTTTTAGGAGGGGTAAAACCTATACTAAGTTATTTCCTTCCATGCATGCAACTTGAGAGGTTGAGGAGGTGATCTAGAGCAAGTCTACAAGGTCTTCATTCAAATCCTTCTTGGGCAATCAGAGAAGCGGTAGAATATAGCTTTTTCAGGTATGTAGGTTCATGAATGGGTATTTCCGTTAACACCCATGACCATCCTCTATTGATCCATGAAAATCTACTAAAAATCTCATGGGGTCTAATTCAAATCTTGTGGAATTTTAATGATTTACCAATGGGATGTTTTAAATTGTGATTTAAATTATATTTTGTGAATTTTTTTCTGACTTTACAACTATTTTGATTATCAAATTATTGATTTCGATTTCTAACAAATTAAGCCTACTTATGCATGATCTATGATGAATCAATTTATTATCTACTCTTCAACTGTTGATACTTACAAACCCAACATGATTTATAATTTGAAATATGGAGTTATTCAATTACCCATCATGATTTGATGATTTACAAGTATGCATGAACCCTATGATTCACGAATTATGTTTTGACTGACTCACGAGCATTATGTCATGGATAGTTCACGTATGTACGATTATGTTTATGATTATCATGATTTAAATAGCCCATGAATTCATGCATGTGAATTCATGCATGTTATACTATGAGCACTATATATGTTTTGGGAGTAGTATCAAATACCGAGTAGGTTCGAGTCCTAGGTTCTGCCCTGGATCTCATAAACTACGTGTCACCGTAGGTATGTTCGGACCTCCTTTGTGACTATCCCCGTCCCAAATGGCCCTTTTAATGGTGCTATCACACATTTATGGTCCTACCCTTGGAAAGGTACAGACACCCTCTCGACTAGGGTTGCAAGTTGGGCTTGATGTGTGCTCATATGGGGTTTGTCGGTTAAGAGAATCTCTCATTGTTCCTCATGATTTATGCATGTTTATGATTACGTATGTTGGCTCAAGTAATGTTTATTATGGCTTCTCTCTTATGATTATAGTTACGATTATATTACGAATCCTTTGAAAACCTTGAGCCTTATGATATGTCATGTTACGATATTTATTATATGAGCATGATGTCTTACTCTTATGATGTTTTTATGAGCTTTTACATATTTAAAATGTCTATTTTTACTTACCTTGCATACTCGCTACATTCCACGTACTGACCACATACTTTCTTATGTTGTATCGGTTCATGATACAGGATCCGACACTCAGGCTCATCCTCATATCTATATCATCTCGGAGTTGCCTTCAGCTTATTGGTGAGTCATCATGTTTCAAGGGTCGTTTGACAGATGATATGCTATTTTATGTTTTTGTATTTGTTCGGGTTAGTTGGGGTGTTGTCCCATCAACCCATCGTATGTAGTAGAGGCTTTTAGACAGTATGTAGAACTCAGCTTGTATATATCTAGTACTTCCAAATGTTACGATATGCTATGATCGGTTTATGTTTCTACTGTGTCCTATGTTTAATCTTCCTCCTTTAATGAATGAAGTAGATGTATGCTTATGCCATGGGTCGGCATGGGGCCCTCTTTGGGTTCCTTGTCTCGTGTTACGATCCGGGTCTACGTTCGGATCATGAAAAAATTGGTATCAGAGCTTTTGACCAGCATTTCACTGGTTAATGCCTGCGATTCGCCGCTTATACTCATTTTCACCTTTTTACTCCATTTCTGCTCTTTTCTTCAAACTTAGGCATCTACACACAACCAAAGCAAAAGGGAATAAAATCGAAATGATAATCTCAAGAACTAGACAAAAACTCAAGCTTTAGAGTCTAATGAGTTGGTGAATTACCAACTCATCAAATCCCCAAACTTGAATCATTGCTTGTCCCCAAGTAATGCAATATTTCAACTTTTGAGGAAAATGTCATATTTCTTCACAATTAAACTTTGTTGATCACCTGGACTAGTACAACCCAAAAATACTCACCATTCTCATTGAAACGAGAAGGAAATACCCCAAAAGACCAAAACAATGAAGGTGTTCCAAGAAGGCAACAACTTTTTATCAAATAATGATTTTTGAAAGGAATCATTAATTACACAAGGGCATTTCTCAACCAAGTAACACACATAGCATCTCAAGTTGTAATCATTGAAAATTCAAAGCTTGCCTTAGAGTTTACACTCCTTGTTCTATGTCCATATGAAATCTAAATGCTCTTGCATCCCTAAAAGGAATGATTCCACTCACCAAATATAAGGATCCCTATTCTCTTGACTCTTTGATCATTTGAACGCATACCAGGGATCAATTGGAAGAGACACTCACGCTCACTCTCCCAAAAGATATCTTCATGCATACACTTGACCCATAGCTTGCCATTCATGTAATTCGCCACTAATGTAAAGTAGCTGCACCTAGAATCATTTAGGGCTTGCGGGTTGTGATGTAGGCTTAAGGTTCGGGTAGGATAAACATTTGGCTATAGTGAGTAGATCCTCCCTAATGCTTTTCGTGCCATGCCTTACAGCAATTTTGCGCACTCAACCTTCTTTTCCTTTCTTTTATGGTTGATGCCTTTCATTTCTTTAATACTCCAACTTATAACCTCTCTTTAGCTTCCACCACTAGCCTTATTACCTCAAGAGGGATCACCAATTCACACAAATAGTCTTTTTTTAATTCATCTTTTTGTGCACTTTCACTAAAGGTGATGTTCCCTTTACACTATGATTCTTGTCTTCTCCCTTTGTTTTGCATACCCCCAAAATTAGGCTCTTGCCTCATCTTTTACATTTGCTTTTATCATTCCCGTCTTCTTAGGCATTGAGCCTTGCTTCAACACTTATTTTGTCATTAGTATTTAGGGAGAATGGGGCCAAAAGAGGTACTATGAATGGTCTTAAGGCCTCTAATGTGGTTTCCAAGGGAAGGTTTTAAGGCTCAAAATTTGCTAACAAGGATTAATGATCATGGAGTGCATATGGTTGAAGTGGATAGACAACTGAGGGTCTAAACTCATTTCCTTGGTGCCACTACATTTAGTATTTCGCCTTGAATCACATTTAGAGAAAGTTCTAGAAAAGATGTAATGCACAAGATTAACAAAAATATCCTCGCCACACAAAGCATCTCCCTTAAAGCGTCTACAAAAGTCATTTTCCAAAACAAAACATCACATTAGGACATCAAGCAAGCAAACATCATAAGTCAAGCAGGGAATTTACAATGTACGACCAAGATTAATATGCTACGGTGTCACACTTGCTCATTATCTTCATCTCCATGCCCTTGTTTTCACATTTTCATTTCACTCACAAGAAAAATTCACTCACAAGAAAATTTTAGTTGATGCCTCTTAAAACTTCACAACAAACTCAAAGTGACATGGAAGCTTCCCTTAAGAATGTCGCAACTCAATCCATCATCGGGAAAAGTCAACCCTATTTCGACAACAAAAATTAATCAAAAATAAAAGAATGCTCCTTGGGAAAGAAGTGTGGTCATAAGAAAACCATCTAGAGTTTTAATTTTTGCACTACTCTATTTACAATGGTGAAAAAGAAACACAATTTTGGGGTCATCTCATTAAAAATTTTCAAAATATGATGCTTAAAACTGAAGGCCCCATTGAGTCACTAAATACCATTCACAAAAAGCCCCAAACCAAACAAGGGCCATCATCAATCACAACAAACTCGACAAAGGCTAGACATACTCAAACTCAAAACAAAAAGAACCAACAAGATTTTTTAAAAACGAATCACTCCCCATCAACAAATGGGCCATCCTCGCCTCTCACTAAAATCATACACTCGTCCCAATGTAAATATGCAAAGAGGGAGCAGTGGACAAGGAACTCCCAAATCAAGTCACTCCTCTTTATCATCGCCTCATCACCACCATCACCAAGCCTAGAAAATCGTCACCCACCCTTCAAATAAGCCGCTAATGGCCCCGAGCCGAAGAAGGTGCAGCCATCATAACATCCAAAGCACTCATGCTCTGGACACTTGAATCGAAGTCTCGACATTTCCACTTACACCCGCCGGGAGGGACGTGATTGCCCCTTCCACGTAATCCACCTCGCACATAGTGGCGATATTCTCATATAGTGATTTGAGCTCCTTTCTGATAGTTTTGGCAATGAGTGATGGGAGACTCTGGCTAAGCGTTGAAGCCGGCGCTCATACGAGTTTGTCATCTCCACAAGGCCATGGAGACCACTTGGACTCGAAAAGACGAGGTGAAGAAACTTACCGGGAATGTCACTGACTTTGCTCGACATGTCGTCGGGGCACATTGAATTCTAAGGCGGTACGAGATTGGGCTGACTCCTTGGGAGAAGCCTCTCTCCTTCTGCACACCGGTCTTGCAGCGCTTCGCGATTTTACCCACGGCCTCGCCGCTCTCTCTTCTCGTCAATAGCGACTGACCCTGAGGTGAGGGAAGGGAGTCTCGCCTCAAAAAGAGGCACTCCGCTAAGCTTTCTCTAAAGTTGCGAAATCAAAACAAAGATATGACCTCGAAGTGCCGACTACCGAGCTTTCTTCTTCATCTCGTTGAGCTACAATTTCGCCAAAGTTTAAGGGGACCCCTGTCATAATTCAATATAATCAAGATGGCTTTTCACGGTGACTCACTACTTATTTTGTGGATGGGATGATGGAAGAACAAAATAAAGTCCAACCACATCTTGACCTCAAACTTCAAATCGTGCTTGAGAGATTTCACTCACCCATGGAGGCCCATAGGGGTATCACCAGCTAATAATGCCAGCCACCCACTTATATTGGTCTCATATAGGCCACTGCCATGTTCTCTAGAGTAGAGTCTATTTCATCTTCCCAAAATAGATAATTGATCGCAAACCGGGTGATATCAAATTTCTACCCTACGAATCATCACCGAAGGCAAGCAAGGAAACTCATCCACTTTACCCGATGTTGCATGCTATCTTGGGAGTCTTGGTAGGGAGGTACGTAAACTCAGGATGGGGAAGGATGGGGAAGTGTGTGGAAAGGGCTGGCAAATGCATGCCATTGCTTGGGTGAACTGCTTAGTGATATTAGGGAAATCACTTTCAATCCAGCCTAAGTCGAACCTCTTCTCCACCATGATAGAGTGTCCTCGAAGTATACATGTTGCTCCTTCATATTCTGGAATACGAGAAGAATATCTTCCTTCATGTTGGCTCGTAGGGAGCGCCTTGCTTTGCCTTTGCCCTCAGCGTATTTAGCGTGGGTTTCTGGCCATTGTTCCCGAGGATACGGATTTTTTTTTATGCAAAAATTATGTTAAAGGACAAGACATTTAAATAGAAATTAAATGAAAAGAAACTAATCTAAAGAATAATTGAGAAAGCAAGTGATAAGTTCAAACAATCATTGAAAGAGTAGTTGTAATGCATGACAACTCGGCAGCTTGCCGAAGAAAATTCGTGAGTCGCCGATTGGACACCGATACTTAACAGAGTTAATCGGGAAATTTGCCACTTTCATGGTTCAAATAAAGAGCCACTAGTCACTATTCGCAACCGCCGAAGTAGTGCCTAGATCACTCAGGAGCGGAAACCAATTTCATAGTGAACCCGGCGCCTTGCTTGAGCCGATGAATATGACCGGCAAATTGTCGGCCCCTGTCCCAAATTATGACTCATTGCACAAAATACCCAATATTCACCACAAACATAAGACCAACAATTATACTCTTCACACATATTTATGATGTTATCTCTTAAGATTGGGCCAATTGTCATCATCGGCAAAATTGTAAGCTTTTATGTAATGTAAGGTCAGATTTAACCCTTTTCTATAATTTCATCATAAAAGCACATATCCACTCCATTCACAAGCATAATACATACAAAATTTCAGTAAGGAAGGGAAGGAAACATTACCCCTACAAAATCATGTACCCATTCTAAAATTAAACTGTGTAAGCAAGAGAAATATTACCGAATTGGAATACTATTTGCACACTCTTCTAGCCTCAAAAAGGAAAATAGCTCAAAATTGCACTAGCACCTTCAGATGAGTATAGAGCAGATAGTGAGTCTAGAGAATGAACTGTCAACTCGCACCGCACATCTTCTATCACCCCCATAGGTCTTTTGATTGATCTATTTGCCATTAGTAGCCGCATCAATTTTCGTTCTGCATCCGAGGCCTAATTTCATAAAATGTGCAAAGGGGCACGTATTTATACTTGCACAGAGATCACATAAAGCTTTCTTAAACACACAAATCTCAATCGTACATGGAATTGTAAAAGTCAGCAGTGGTCTTCCCTTTGGGGGCAAGGCTGTCATCACTACCACATTACATCGTGCATTTTCTTCATTTCCAAAGATCAACCACCTTCTTCTTTTTCACAAGTCTCTCATAAACTTGGAATAAATCTATTTTGGATCAAAGCGCCCAATAACGTGTATGTTTATGGAAGACTTGCTAAACATGTCAACAAACTTCTTAAACCGATCCTCAGTTTCTTATCTTGGCAAGTTGTTGTAGATACGGTGGTGAGATTCTTGATTCAACTCTATCATCAAGCAGACCTTCTCCATGCCCGCCTTCATCATTAACGGAATGTGGATCTCATCATTTTTCTCTATTTCTTCCTCAATGTTTTCTTCATTCTCCTAATCATCGGAATTTTATCAACCCCATCTTCATCAACTACTTTTGGGTTCTCCACCTCACTAGGCTTCCCTAGCATCTCCAATCTCTTACCAATTTCTAGTGACAATAGCCACATTGAACATCTTTCGATTAGGCATTGTGTCTCTTGGTAGTGTTCCCTTCATTCTAGGCTCATTCGTTGATAGGTGATTCGGTTAGAGCCTAGCCAGCTTCGTTTGAGTGAGGTTAGACACCTCCCCTATAAATTATTTCACCCCACTTTCCGTCGACTCCACCTTCTTCAAAACTCTTTAGAGCATTTCTTCGATTTTGGAGATACCCACATCACTTACTCGGGTCTGTTTTTGAGGATTTCCAACCTAGAGGTGGAATGTATGGATTTGCACTTCATGGTAGCGATCTCTTTGGTTTGGCTCTCGATTGCTCCACCTCTCATTCCTTTCCAGTCATCCTTGTGCACAATTTCTCCAACCTTGGTTATCATCCTTTAGGAGCCACGTACTCCCTTGGTTTTCTCCCTTGGAATCCGTGTCGAGGTCCTCCCATTTGGTTACCCATATATTGGAATTCTTTGTCGCTATCTTAGTGGTGAACGCTCTCTTCATATTGTAGGGACTCGTGATCCTTGCACAATTGACTACCTTCTACCCGCTCCATCACATGCTTGTTCATCAATTCTAATTGTGTCATCATCTTGTCAAGAGTCTCATCCCACTCAACATCCCTTTTTCGAAACTTTGCTACCGATGCACTTGAGTTGATCTCGTGAGTAGACACACTGCCTCCCTTTGTGTGCTGCTCCCTGTTGGTTTTTGCTGGTCTTGGCCAAGGAGAGCTTGGCTAAACCATATGTTTGGTCCATAATTGAGCCCCTGCCTAGGTTGTTATGAACGCTGATATTGTTGATTAATCAGGCCCTATGAAGCTCATGTAGAGAAGTATTCCATCCGTAATCCATGATTTGAGCAAAGAGCAACCTTCTTATTAAACCTTAACCATGCCTCGTGCAAGGGCTCTCCTTGTTCTTGTTGGAAGTTTGTGATATCATCCCTCGCCTGTAACATCTTTGAGGGAGGGAAAAATCGATTTAGGAAAGCCCTGCTAACTCTACTATGAAGTAATACACCAGAGGAAGTTCCTCCTGCCTACATTGTTGCTTCCAGAAAGGAAATAGTCTCAACTTGATTGACTCACTAATGTTTGATGTTGAAGGGATGGAAAATTTCTAAGAAATTCCTAAAGTTCTCGTTGAACTCTTCATTGGTTTGCCTCCGAAAGCCCTCTTTCATCCCAATAAGTGCAACATGGTGCTAGTAAAATGGAACACCGCATTCTCACTGGAGGCCAATGGCTCCCGCAACTTCCTAGCATCACCTGCATTATCTTCTCCAAGTTCCATGTACCCTCCACCGAGCCATTCCCGCTTGGGAGTGATGGCTCATGAGGTAGGAACAAAACAACACAACAAAGTAAGTCAAATCAAGTAAACTATGGTGCAAACTAATTCAATTTAACAATCAATCACTAAACATTATCAAGCGCTAGTCCCCTGAATAGCGTCTGGCTTTTATAACATCCAAAATATATTCTAAGTTTTCCAAAAGAATATACACATTCGTATCAAACAAGTAACTCGACGAGTGTCTAGGGTCGAATCCCACGCCTAAGACTAGGGAGTGATGAATTCAAGCGTCGATTGAGAAGTTTATTGGCTTGCACCATATAGATTTAACATAAAACCAGAAATGAGGAATAAACTTTGCGAGAATAAACAAATTTCTTTAGTGAATGCAAAATAAAAGGATCACTAAGTTGTTGACAATGTTGTGAAATACTGTGAGGTGCGGTGTAGATGCAAATTCTAATTAGATTGGGATAGGCCAAGTTATCTTAATAAGTTCAATAAGTGTAAATAATATCTGAAATAGGTTGCTCCCGCCTCGCCTATTTGATTACCCTAGCCAGAGCTTGTCAAACTCTAGCCGCAATTTAGCACACCCGAATTGATTTTGATTAGCACCCCACTATTCCTAGCTATTAGCCGCTAATTATAGCTGAAGAAGCAAATTAGCCATTACTAGTCAATTTAACAACCTCTTATCCATACCCACTACTGTGATCTCCCTCCAATACTTAATTATTCTCTCCGAACACAATCAGCTAGCATAGATAGACCCATATCATAATCAATGGATCTTCATTAATATATTGAAATGAATCCAATAGATTTACACTTAATTGAACATCATGAAGTTAACTCTAGCAATAACCAATCCAATTAAGTATTCATCATCACACACCGAAGTTAATGATTTTAGCTACTCATAGTTAGGAAATTCAAAAACAGAATCATCAATAGCACGTAAGTGAATTTAATAAGGAGAGTAGATAAATCAAAACACAATTATCCTTCACTACGCTTGAAACTTTATCCAAGAATAAAAAAAGAGCAGAGTATCTTCTACAAATTTCAATCAAAATCCCTTTCTAAGCTAAGAGATTGTCTTCACTAAAAGAGAATTGACGATGGGATATGTATTTGGCTTTTCTCTCAAACTCTTTAATTTTTTTCCTCTCTTTTTCTCCCTTTCTTTCTTTTTTATAGTTTTATATTTATACCTTGAAAAGTAGGGTACGTTTCCTTCCTTTTTTAGCAATGGACAATTATACCCTTAAAAGCATCATTCTCGAAATCTACGAGAATTAATTTCGCTCACCGATGAAACTCGTGAACCGCTGGATTCTTGCTCTTCATCCGCAAACATTTCTTAGTGAACTGTGTTTCGGGCCGATAATCCGTGAACCGCCATAACTTTAAACAATTCCAAAATTTTCTATGTTTCATTCTGGGCTATTGCATCATGTATCACCACCGGTGATCGTGAACCACTAGTAGCATTCCTCCCTTGAGGCAAAGGATATTCAACTTTTGACTGCTTTTCATTGCTAACACCTCGCACCCGCCGCTATACACATTTTCTCCTTTTTACTCTATTTTTACTCTTTTTTCAAACTTCTCGGCATCTCGATACAACCAAAGCAAAAAGGCATAAAATACAAATAACAACTCAATAACTAGACAAAAACTCAAGATTTCAGTCTAACGAGTAGGTAAATTACCAACTTATCAAGTCATTTTGTACATGGGGTGGCGACTATCTCGGATAAGGACTCGGCAGGATTGCCTGCTGCATAGAGATATAGATTCTCCCTGACGAGGTTGCGTGCTCGAAGATCAAGCCGAGACATCTGAGGTAGGAGAGTCAAGAGGGCCAGACTCGATGCGCTTACAAGACTTTCCTCAAATCAAATCGGGGGTGGATAGCGCCACCAGCCTCAACATAGGTCTATTGCTCAAAGACCATCACTCCGCCGCACGCCTGATCTGTGATTCCGAGGGGCTTGAGGATCGTGGCTCCAGTCAAGGGACCAGTGGCAGCATGCAGATGGAGCGCACTTTCTTAGCTTGTGCAAAGTGTGGAAAACATGCTACCAAGGAGGTGTCTAGCCTGGCCAATGCTTGTTTTAGGTGTGGAAAAACCCGAAACGAACCGCCAAGGATTGTCCTTCGCCTAGATTCAGGTTCAGGAGCTCGAGTTAACAGCCTTCAGCCTGCCAAGCCCAAAGAAAGACATCCCTCGAAGGGTGCTCTATCATCATCCGTTATCGCCACAAAATAGGCTCACACTTTGAAGACTCGACAAGAGCAGAGGTCTCCTGATGGGGTCACTAGTATATTGCGTGTTTTCCTATTAAAGTTTATGCCTTTATAGATCCAAGAGCCACCTTGTCTTTGCACTCTTGCATTACCGGTAGCTTTAGAGTTAGTCCCAAGACTTTGTCGAAACCATTTTAAACTTCTTCTCCTATTGGTGATTCAATCGTATTAGCAGTATATAGAGGATTCCCGTCATTTTCATCGTATAAAGTCACTCATGACTCAGAGTTGGCCATGATTGACTTTGATATTATTTTCGGGTATGGATTGGGTTGGAATGTGTAAGCAGGCTTCGTGAATTGTGGTGAAACCTATGTAATTTTTTTGGGTGAATCACTGGAGTGGAAGGGTAGTTTGCTGTACCAACAAGTTGATTTATTTCATATCTTTAGGGCCCAAGATGATTTCTAAGGTTGCATGTACCATCTAGTCGTGGTTAAGGATATTGTTCGAGACCCCAATATCCGCCCGGCCCCGTTGGTACGTGAGTATCTAGAGGTCTTTCCCGATGTGCCAGGTGTTCCTTCCGAGGGAGATTGATTTGTATTGAGCTTATTCCCATTACGCAAAGCCTATATCTATCCCTTATGATGGCTCGGGCCGAGTTGAAAGAGCTGGGCTTAGTTGAAGGACTCCGTTACATAAGGGATTTATCACCTAGCAAATCCCATGGGGTGCACCTGTTTATTTGTCCGAAAGAAGGATGGTTCTCGCATGTGTAATGACTATCGAAAATCGAATAAAGTCACCAAGAACCAAGATCCTTTACCTAGATCAATATTTGTTTGACCAACTTTAGGGTGCCAAGTGTTTCGCAAAAAGATCTCAGTCCGGGTATCATCGCCTTAGGGTTCGGAGAGTGATATCCCAAAAGACAAATTTTAGACACTCGTATGGTCATTATGAGTTTTTAGTCATATCTTTCGTATCAAGAAATGCTTCTCAAGAACTTTATGACCTATTGAATAGGTGTTCAATCCGCATCGACATGTTCAAGATTGTGTCTATTGATGACATCCCTTGCGATACTCTGAGCGAGAAGGAGCATGCCGCCCATTGGAGTAGTGCCGCAGACTCTCAAGGATCACTAATTATATGCAAAATTCAGCAAGTGGGAGTTCTAGTTGAAATCTAGAGCATTTGGCCATGTAGTATCGTGCAATGGCATAAAAGTAGATTCTCGAAAAATCGAGGCAAAGTGAAGAATTGGTCAGACTTAACTCATGATATTTGGAGTTTCTGAGTTTAACTAGCTACTACCTAAGAATTTTTTAGGTTTCTCATCTATTGCGCACCTTTAACCAAGTTGATTGAGAAAAAGGTAAAGTTCCAATGGTCTGAGGTCAGGAGAAAAGTTTCCAAGAGTTGACTACCAACTTACTACCGCACCGATATTGACCTGACTGGAGGTACGAATGGCTTTGTGGTGTATTGGGATGCTTCTGAGAATTAGACTCGATGTGTATTGACGCAGCGAGGGAAGGTGATAGTATATGCCTCAAAGCAGTTGAAAGTCCATGAGAAAGAATCATCTAAATCCACGATCTTGAATTGGTCATGGATGTGTTCTCATTAAAGATATGGCAAATATTACTTGTATGGGGTCCATGGGATGCTCACTTTAATTCACAAGAGCTTACAATATCTGTTCATGTAGAAGGATCTAAATTCTTTCAGGCAATGGAGGTAGCCGGAGCTACTCAAGGATTGGCGATAGGAGTGTCCTTTACCATCCGGTAAGGCTAATATGGTAGCGAATGCTCCTTAGTAGCTCTAAGGAGAGTGTGTCTCACGATGAAGGAAGGAAGGAGTTGGTGAAGGATGTACATCACTCCTGCTGGGAGTTAGGTTGGTCGACTCGCAAGGTTGGGAGTTAGGTTGGTCAACTCGATCGATGAAGGTGTTGTTTTCAAACGAGCAGACTCATCCTTGGTGACTGATGTGAAACCTAGGCAAGATGAGGATCCAAATTTTGCAAATTTGAAAGAAGTCGTCAAGTCGAAGGTGGAGTAGTCTTCTCCCAAGGGGAGAGATGGTGGCGTTACGCCACGTGGTCGCCTTGCGTGTTCCCGATGTTGACGACGAGAGCCGGATATTGCATGAGGCCCATGGATTCAGTATTCTATCCATCCAGGTTCCACCATGATGTATCGTGATTTATGGGAGATTTATTAGCGGAATGGCATGGAAGAGGGATATTGTAGAATTCAGAGCTGCTGCCCAAACTCTGGGCCGCCAGGCAAAGGTTAATCATCAAAGGCCAGGAGGTGTAATTTAGGATATTAGCATTCCTACTTGTAAGTTGGAAGAGATTAACATGGATTTCATAACAGCCTACATCTACTCGTCGACACTATGATTCTATTTGGGTGGTGGTAGACAAATTGACTAAGG
Organism: Datura stramonium; assembly: GCA_018107945.1. Taxonomy (NCBI): domain Eukaryota; kingdom Viridiplantae; phylum Streptophyta; class Magnoliopsida; order Solanales; family Solanaceae; genus Datura; species Datura stramonium. The sequence continues at coordinate 207,679 of JACEIK010001314.1, forward strand.
TAGCATTTCCTACCTATGAAAAACCATAGATTCGGCAACATGATTATGGCAAACTATATATCTGGAGTTGGTTAAATTACATGGAGTGCCCCTGCCTATTATTTCTGCATCGAGGTGCTCGCCTACCTCCCATTTTGGCGTCTTTCCGTAAATCCGCTTGGGACTCAAAGTTAAGCTCAAGACAAGCATTTCATCCGTGCATCGATAGTCCTGCAGCGGACAATCCGAACCCCGAGGACATGTTGAGAGCATGTGATGGACGCAAAGGTAGCTGGGATGATCGCTTGCCACCGATCGAGTTTGCTTAAAATAACATCTATCACTCTAGCACCCGTATACAAATCGCCCATCTGGGATGGTTTGAGGTTATGAGGCAAACTATGATAGCGATTTGGTTCATAAGGCTCGTAGTTCGCTGATAAGGGACATGTTGAAAACCGCTCGCAGTCATCAAAAGTCATATGCCGATCGAGGAGGAGAGTTGGAGTTTGAGGTGGACGATTGGGTATTTCTATAGTCATCTCCCATGAAGGAGTCATGCGGTTTGAGAAGAAAGGAAACTCGGCCCCCATCATTTTGGTCCCTACCGGGTTATGAGGAGAGTTTGTAAGGTAGCGCATGCTAGACTTACCCACGAGTTACTATTCGCGTGCATCCCGTGCTTCATGTGTCACTTTTGAAGAAGTGTTTGGGAGATCTAGCTAGTAGTCCCGGTGGATAGCATTGAGTAAAGGATAGCCTTAAACTATGAGGAAGTTCTAGCTTGAAATATTGGATCGTCGTGTTTGGAGGCCGAGGAATAAGGTGAGAATGATTTCTAAGCAAAATAGCGTGCCCGAGTGATGCTTTATATCTTAATTTAGTCTTGTTTAGTTAATCAATTAGATACATTTTCATGTGATTTTATATAAATGTGAATACATATACTAACCAACATGATTAGTCCTTGTTTTGTAGATTTGAATGAATTTGGAGGAACTCACTCATAAGTTCGTGAAGTAGAGGAATGGAGTAGGAGCAATTGGTGAAAGTCGGCAAGGAGCATGCCATGGAAAGGGTAGTCAGCGCTTCCGCTGCCGTGCCACGCCCATGCCGTGCACGATTTTATTCTCGAAAACCACCTTAGGAGTGAAGGGAGAAGTGGGAGAACTAATCTAGGCTTGTCAAATTCCCCTTCTCTTCTACCAATTCTTGTGCAAGTATGTTAATTTAGTTGTAGTTTCTTGTAGTTTTACGAACAGTAAGGCTAGAATCCTTCTCTAGGGTTGAAGCCATGAATTATGATTGTGTTTGTATGAAATTGTGTTGGAATTAAGTTATTGATTGTTGTTTTTGTCTTGCATTCTGGATTATTGGTTGTTTTTATGTGATCACCATGAAAACATACTTGTTAACATAGGCATTTGCTTGAGGAAGCATTTACCTAGGCTTTCCGGTGAACATGAGAATGTGAGGAGCATGATTGTATCTCACGATATAATTTGTGTTAGGATAGAGATATACCTAATGCCTTGCTTGGTTGATAAAACGGGATTATTTAGAGACCGACTTAGAATTATTACATCACCACTCAAAAGAAGTAGCTGTGAGGCTAAGTTGAGTAGAATGATTAGGTGTACGAGTCCCTAACTGTGTCCAATGCAAACCACATCCACGTAATTAATTGCCCACTAACTAGAATTAGCATCCTCGCTCTCAACGAAGTAGTGAGGCTAGTTTGTCGTGTTTAGAGGATACCTCGCAAGGCCATGAACATACAATTCTAAATATGTGAGACGACAATTGATAGTTTCATACTTAACCATTGCACTTCATAGTAGCGCATGATTATCCGGTTTTAACTCTATGCTGCTCCTATAGTGAATTAATATGTCGTTGACCAAAATTAGATTTAATTAAACCTTCTTGAAAAACTTCTATAATCAACATTATCGGTATTTAATTTCACACTTGGAATAGATAGTTAGAGGAATGGGTCCTATCACTATGGGTTCACATTCCTAGTTTAAAAAGAGCCACTATATTACTTGCACGACCCATACACTTGTGGTATTGAAGTGAATCTCGTCAAGCTTTTTGGCGTCGTTGTCTGGGACCTCCTATGAAAGTTTTGATAATTTATCTATTTTTGTGTGATTTTTTGAATATCCTAAGTGTTGAGAAACTTGGTCTTAGTCCGATTTATTTCGTGACAGTTGTCCCCGCTGCTCGCTAAAAATAGAGAGCTTGTGGAACCGTTGCTTGAACCTCGAATGTCAAATCCATTTGCGAATGAGAGTAGCTCTAGAGCAAAAGTCAAGAGACATCAAGAAAAGGTACAACAACAACCACCCGCGGAAAAACACAATTGTCATCGGAAACAATGACAGCCTAGACCAGTTCGCGAAGTGGCAATCCCACAAGCGACTAATGTGAACTCTAGTATCCGGCAACGTGAGCTCCGGAGGGAACTTTGAGCTTAAATGCACATGGTGTACTGCTACATTCTAGTGGTCAATTCACTGAATGCCACATGAGGACCCGCAGCGAAAGACTTATAGAGCTTTCTAGAGATTAGTGTCACGTTTAACTCCCCACCGGCGTGTCCACGTATTATGTCCGATCGACCCTCTTCCCATTTTCACTTTTGGGAGAGGCAAAGTGCTGAAAGTTGAGCCACCGAACTCCATAACTTCGTGGGATGACTTGGCTAAGAAGTTCCTTATCGATTTTTCCTTCGTGCAAGACCGCAAAGGCAAGGAGCGCTCGCCTGCTGCAACCTCGATGAGAACTTATATTTGGCTTGGGAAAGATTCAAGTCATGGAGAGACTTTCCTCATCACCGTGAATCAAATGAAGTGTCGGATCATACCTTTGTATAAAATCTAGACTCAATAATACGAAAATTTTACTAGACTCGTGACGGTGCGCAAGCCTTGGAGAAGACGTATGATGAGCTTGTATAATTTTTTGAAATGTAATTGCTCAAGGAAATCTAGAGTGGCACAATGAGTAATCGAGAGGGGCAGGAAAGAGATCTAGGTTGTTAGAGGTAGATGGAATGAATGCCTTGGAAGCGATAGCTTAGCTTCTGCTCAAAGATCGATGATGACTTAGTTCAATAAACTAAGTATGAACCAAATACCAGGCCAGGTTAATGCGGTCACAAGCTCCAAGTTGGTGCGAAATTACTGGTAATACTAGTACAATGCATAATCTTAAGGGAGCCAATCTTGAATAAGTCAATTTTGTTTGAAATGTGCAATGTGAACAATCGTAATTTTGGGAACAACTCCAATAGGAATTGGCAGAGCTACCCGAATTTTTCTTGGGGTAGAAACAAAAAGCGTGAGTTACCAAGACCTCAACAACAAGAGTATCAAAGGTAATAGGCGTAATGATGGGCACCGAGCAGCAAAAGATTGAGGAAACATTGCGTAAAATCATGGAGACCTGCATCAAGTTATTTTAAAATCGGGCAGGATGGCAAATGTACTTGGAAGAATCAAGAAGTGGCCACCCGCAATCTTGAAAAAAAATGGGTCGATAGCAACAAGCCAAAACATGAGATCGCAGGGGATTACCAAGTGACACGATCCTAACCCTGCCAGACATCAATGCCATCGCATGAGAAGTGGTGGGCAAGTAGCCGATGCAAGGCCTAAAGATCTAAGAAAGGAGGTGCAACCTGAGTTGGTTAAACCAGAACATCCACCGCACATGGGAGATAATCGTAGTAATCGGGCAACAAATGCACAATCTTCATTGCGCCAAAGACAAAGACCACCACCACCATTCTCAAAATCTGTAAATAGCAAGGAGGAGGAATGCGCCGTAAAGTTCTTTGAGAGTTTCAAAGAACTTCAAATAAATTTGCCTCTTATTGATGTTTTATGGAATGCCCAAGTATGCTAAATACTTGAAGGACGTGGACGGAGAACAAAGTTAGGTTGGTGATCGCCCGGCACGTAGCATTGACCGAGGAGTGCATTCATGTGGCATCGAGCAAAATTCCAAAGAAGCTCAAAGACCCAAGGAGTTTTACTCCTCCCCATACAAATTGGTAAAGTCATACACGACTTTGTGTGATTTAGGGGCGCAGCTAATCTAATGCCCCTATCCTTATTCAACACCCCGGGTTGGGAAAACCGAGGCCCACAAGGTTTATGTCAGGCAATTAGCCGACAAGTCGCGAATGACACTCGATGGAATAATAGAGGACCTTAGAGGACCTTCTCATCAAAGTAGGTAAGTTTATTATACTCCGTCGATTTTTATTTGTTTTAGATTTTCGTTGATGACCAGTAATTCTTAATTTTGGGACTACCATTCCTTGGCCACCCGAGGAGCTATGATTACCTTGGAGCGTGGACTCTAAATATGAGGTTGAGGATGAAGAAGAACTCTTCCGCATTTACCAATAAATGAACCTATCCACACACTACAAAACCTTGTCGCTGAAGGTGTTGTCGAGGATGAGTGTGGGGCGGAGGATCTCCACAGTGCATGGCCAAAGGCAATGACAAGTGTTCACTGACTCGGCTGCAAAGGCTTCAAATTGGGAAGAAGTTGGAGGAAGAGAGGAACAAAGTGGAGGCCGTTTTCTAAAATCAAAAGAGACTGAGATGGTTCTCAAAGAGAACCTATGTAGCGAGGATGTCCCGAAAGGACAAGCCCACGTCGTGCCGCGATGAAAAACTAGGCGCGCTTGGGAGGCAACCTAAGGAGTACTACAAGTACAATTTATGAGTTTTTGTTTGTGTTGATGTTGCCGCTTTATCAGGTGTGTGTTTTTGGTGGAAAGTTGCCACGTAACGAGGGAAGTCCGAGTACCTCATGGAAGAGGAAGCTAAAAGCATGGAATAGGAGAAGTGTGGGGTCAAACACCCACCTATGAAAACTTGAAGAAAGCATGCTTAGCTTGGCATAGAGGCTCGGGAGTATTTCTCATCCTTTAAATTTAATTGATGATATGAAGACATAGCATGATTTAAGAACATAATCAAGATAAAATTAAATCATAATTAAAAAAACAAAAAAAACATGTAATTTAATTAAAATTAAAAAATTTGAAAAATTTGAAAAATCTTTTTGAGAGTCAAGCATGACTTCATCACTCCGCTATTTTTCTTTTCGCTCTTTTCCGACTGGGGTCTTTGAACCGAAGAATAAAAAAATTATTTGTCTCGTATATAATGTTTAGTCATAGTTGGGACTCGTTTTCCTACGATGGATAGATGACGACTGCCTTGGAGGAAAATTAGTCAATATGTTTTGGCCTTAACTCGTAGCTAATTGATGGCTTGATGTTCTTGTTATGTGCGATAAATGATTGTAAGATGGGGCATGTTCAATGTTGAAGGTGTGCAAGTGTATAAATTTGTATGAGACACTTAGGCTCTTGAAGTTGACTCAATATGATCAGTTTAATTCTCGAATTCTTGTGATTAGCCGAGCTAAGATGTCTCGCTGAATGTGTTCAATTGAGTACGTGCCATGAGTGTAAGATTTTCGAATATTTCGTGCTATTATGGAGTGTCTAGAACTTGCCTGGTCTGTTTATAAAATGAAATGAAGGATGTGAATTGCCTGAGATGATTTAGGCATTCTTTGAATGAACCTTAATGTTATCTCTCACTTTACCTACTCCTTGAATAATTAATCCTAGTTATCCCCATCGGAGCCTTGAGCCTATTCCCTTGATAGCTACAACATAAGCTTAACTTTTTCTTTCATTAGCCTTGGAATTTGATCCAAAACTCCTAAATGCTTAAGTGAAAAATTCCAAAGAGAAAAGAAGTGAGAAGAATGAAAAAGAAGGAAAAGTGGCGTATTGTAAAAGTTGAGAAAGGTCAAGGGTACACTTGTTTGAATATGGTTGAGTATTAGTAAGTAGTAAGAAAACATATTAATGAAAAGTCATTTATAGAACTTAATAATAAGCTAAAAGTGCTTAAAGAACTGGGAAAACAAAAGAGGAAAAAGGGAAAGTTTAAAAGAGATAAAGGTGAAGTAGGGAAGAGAAGTTCGTAACGTGGCGTGATATATTAAAAGCGCTAGGAAGATAGTCACTATTATCGCCATAATAGTACCTACTGCCCTTAGTTACATTACAACTCATTAAGTCCTACTTGATCTTACATTCATAAATCCTCAAATTAGTGGAGTAAAACACTAAGGGCAAGCTTATGGATCATTACATGATGCATGTGAATTCTTTGTGAGAGTGAGCGTAATTTATCTAAATACCTACACATATTGTGATTTAAAAGTTTTTATGGTGAAAATGGGTAACTCTCTTGCCGTGAGGGCACATGTTGAATGAAGGATATAATTCATGTTGAATTTCTTGATCAGTTGATTCGCATGAGTTTGCTAAGATTGAGAGTCGATTCTTGAGGTTAGGAAGTCTTTGAAGAGTTGTATTACATTTCAATGATTAAATCGCATGCTCTATTTTTAGCTTGTTTTCTTAAATAATCATTATAATGAGTTTGAATTATTTTGCTAAATTAGCTATGTGTGAGTCTCCATATACATGGAATGTAAAAGGTTTGTTCGAAGACGAACAAGACTTTAAGTGTGGGGTTGTGATCTCGCCAAAATAGCAGCCCGAGTGATGCTTTTTTATAACTTAATTTAGTCTTGTTTAGTTAATTAATTAGATACATTTTCATGTGATTTTATATAAATGTGAATACATGCACTAACCAACATGATTAGTCCTTGTTTTTTAGGTTTGAATGAATTTGAGGAACTAATTCATAAGTTCGTGAAGTAGAGTGAATGAGCCTGAGCAATTGGTGAAAGTCGCAAGGAGCATGCCATGGAAAGGTAGCCGCGCCAGCAGCGTGGCAAGCTGTGCATGCCGCACCCAAAGACCATGCCACGCCCATGCCAGCTCACGATACAGCATGCATCCAGGGCTCCAAATACAGCTAGCGCGGGGCCACGCTGTGCCGCCTGCGCGCCGCAGTTGTTTCAACGCGCCGCATGAGTGCTGTGGTCACGCCGGAATGGGCGGTGACCCTCAACAATTTTGGCATCCCGAGGCAATTTCCAGAGCCTCCGCGCTACCTCCGTGTCACGCAGGCAAAGGTTCGCGATGCACTCCATGAAACGGAGTCATTCCACGACAGGCTTAAATTTGCACGTTTCTCATTTACTATAAATAGATCCTTTAGCTCATAAAATCATTTGGTCACGATTTTATTCCGGAAAACCACCTAGGAGTGAAGGGAGAAGTGGGAGAACTCATCTAGGGTTTGTCAAATTCCCTTCTTATCTACCAATTCTTGTAAGTATGTTAATTTAGTTTTAGTTTGTAGTTTACGAACATGAATGGCTAGAACCCTTCCTCTAGGTTGAAGCCATGAATTATGATTGTGTTTGTATGAAATTGTGTTGAATTATTGATTGTTGTTTGTTTCTTGCACTGATTATTGGTTGTTTTTATGATTGATCACCATGAAAATATATCTGTTAACTTAGGCATTTTCTGAGGAAGCATTTACCTAGGCCGGAAAAAAAGCATGAGAATGTGAGGAGCATGATTGTATCCACGATATAATTGTTAGGACACTCTGAGTCATTACACGACAGCTAAATTGTGCACGTTTCATTTACTATAAATAGATCCCTTAGCTCATAAAATCATCTTGTCACGATTTTATTCTCGGGAAAACCACTCTAGGAGTGAAGGGAGAAGTGGGAGAACTCAGCTAGCGTTTGTCACCTCCTCTACCAATTCTTGTAAGTATGTTAATTTAGTCGTAGTTTCTGTAGTTTTACATTTAACATGATGGCTAGAACCCTTCCTCTAGGGTTGAAGCCATGAATTATGATTGTGTTTGTATGATTTGTGTTGAAATTGCTATTGATTGTTTTTCTTGCATTCTCGATTATTGGTTGTTTTTATGATTGATCACCATGAAAACATACTTGTTAACTTAGGCATTTTCTTGAGGAAGCATTTACCTAGGTCAGAACATGAGAATGTGAGGAGCATGATTGTATCTCACGATATAATTTGTGTTAGGATAGAGATATACCTAACGCCCTTGCTTGGCTGATAAAACTAATTATTTAGAGACCGACTTAGAATTATCACATCACCATTCAAAGAAGTAGTTGTGAGGTTGTTGAGTGTAATGATTAGGTGTACGAGAGTCCTTAATCATATCCATGTAAACTACATCCACGTAATTAATTGCCCATGAACTAGAATTAGCATCCTCGCTCACAACGAAGTAGTGAGGCTAGTTTGTCGTGTTTAGAGGCTCGAAAGGCCATGAACATGCAATTCTAATATGTGAGACGACAATTGATAGTTTCATACTTAACCCATTGCAATTCGTAATAGCGTATGATTATCTAGTTTTAACTCTATGTTGCACCTAGAGTGAATTAAGAATATGTCGTTGACAAAAATTAGATTTAATTAAATTTTCTCGAAAACTTCTATAATCAACATTTTCGTATTTAATTTCACACTTGGAATAGATAGTTAGAGGAATGGGTCCAAATTCCTACGGGTTCGACATTCCGGTTCCTTAAAAGAGCCACTATATTACTTACACGACCCGTACACTTGCGTATTGTGGGAATCTCGCTGCCGGCAGCTTCAATAAAGGTGTTATGAAGAAATCAGCATGTCGGTGAGCTACGTGGAATCCGAAGAGGATATGATGGCTAAATACCCACACTTATTCTCTACCGCCTCGCCCGACTTGAGGTATTAGCTTTACTCTATGACTCTATTTATTTTCATGTCTTGCTCATGTTCAAGTTTTTATGTGTATGGATGTGTATGTAGCACGAGATCGCCCGCCATGTGATATGAATCTCGAGGTAGCCATTCCGTCAATTTTTGGCTGAATCATCTGTGATTCAACAGGATAATTTGTCAAGCCTCACTTCCCTGCCAGCCTCACATTCGAGGATGAATGTTCCCAAGGGGAGATATTGATATACCCCGAGAACCCAAAAATCGGACCCGGAGTTGAACGGGAAAAGTGGAAAATTATATCACATTCTCAGACAAGTCATCTCACGACTCGTGAGGATAGCCCACGAGCTGTCGTGACTCGTGGGGTAGGAAAATAGTTGGTAAATGGGAAGAATAGGAAGTGCACCTAACATGAGTCCCGATAAGTCATTGTTAGCCTTAACGACTTCATATAGGGTTAGTCGTTAAGGTGTTTGGAGTCCAAAGATAAATAAGATCAGTGGTATTTCCTAATAAACCGGTGACCACGAGTCGTGGTCACCTAACGAGTCGTAAAGCACCCATAAAGCCTGTGAGAATAGACAAGGCGTTGTACTTGACGAGCAAGGTGATGAGTCGTTGCTCGACCACGAGTCATCGTGTCGTCCGTTAGACCACCTCGGGCAGCTATTTTCTCGCTATTTTGTAAGAGCCTTTTCGTAATTCCTAAGTTCGTAAAGCCTAATTTACGTCATTTAAGGCTCGTTTTTAGGTTTTAGGAGGGGGAAACCTATTTTAAGTTATTTCCTTCCATGCATGCAACTTTAGAGGTTGAGGAGGTGATCTAGAGCAAGTCTTCAAGGTCTTCATTCAACCTTCAAGTAACTGGGAGAAGCCAGAGAATATAGCTTAAGGTATGTAGGGTCATGAATGGGTATTTCCGTTCACACCCATGACCATCCTCTATTGATCCATGAAAATCTACCAAAAATCTCATGGGGTCTAATTCAAATCTTGTGGAATTTTAATGATTTACCAATGGGATGTTTTAAATTGTGATTTAAATTATATTTGTGAATTTTGATCTACTTACAACTATTTTGATTATCAAATTATTGATTTCGGTTTCTACCAAATTAAGCCTACTTATGCATGATCTATGATGAATAAATTTATGATCTACTCTCAACCGTTGATATTTACAAACCCAACATGATTTATAATTTGAAATATGGAGTTATTCAATTACCCATCATGATTTGATGATTTACAAGTATGCATGAATCTTATGATTCACGAATTATGTTTTGACCGACTCACGGGCCTTATGTCATGGCTAGTCTACGTATGTACAATTATATTTATGATTATCATGATTTAACTATCCCATGAATTCATGCATGTTATACTATGAGAACTATATATGTTTTGGGAGTAGTATCGAACACCGAGCAGGTTCGGAAATCCTAGGCTGCACTGGATCTCATAAACTACGTGTCACCGTAGGTATGTTGGGACCTCCTTTGCGGACCATCCTCTACCCAAATGTCCTTTTTCATGGTGCTATCACACTTTTATGGTCCTACCCAGGAAAGGTACTACACCCTCTCGACTAGGTTACAAGCTCCGGCTTGATGTGTGCTCATATGGGGTTTGCTCAAGAGAATTCCCCAATGTTCCTCATGATTTATGCATGTTTATGATTACGTATGTTGGCTCAAGTAATGTTTATTATGGCTTCTCTCTCATGATTATAGTTACGATTATATTACGAATCCTTTGAAAACCTTGAGCCTTATGATATGTCATGTTACGATATTTATGATATGAGCATGATGTCCAACTCTTATGATGTTTTTATGAGCTTTTACATATTTAAATGTCCGTTTTACTTACCTTGCAACTCCTGTGACATTCCACGCATCGACCGCATACTTTCTATGCTGTAATTCTGGCTCATGATACAGATCTCACACTGTGCTCATCCTCATATCTATATCATCTCGTAGTTTCTCTTCTTCGCTTCTACTTTATTGGTGAGTCATCATGTTTCAAGGGTCATTTGACAGACAATATGCTATTTTATGTTTTTGTATTTGTTTATTTACTGGGTTTTTTCCCAACAACCCATCGTATGTAGTTGAGGCTTTTTGACAACATGTAGAACTCACTTGTATATATCTAGTACTTCCAAATGTTACGATATGCTATGATCGGCTTACGTTCGGGCCAGGTCTCTATGTTTAATCTTCCTCCTTAATGAATGAAGTAGATGTATGCTTATGCCATGGGTCGACATGGGGCTCCTCTTTGGGGTTCCTTGTCTCGTGTTACGATCCGCCATGTTTGGGTCAGGATGGGCCAGTGGTGGCTAACAAGTGAGGCCTCAAGGGAGTGTAGCCACATCCTTTATCGAAGTAATCACATCACTTTCTAAGACCTCAATCGTAGCACGTAGACCTCTCAACTTATCTCTAGAAGGTTGCATGGCTTTCTAATGGCTTCAGGATCATGGAAGGGATGTCCTTGGCTAACTTTACACCGACTCTCATGTGCTTCGATCATTTGTGCTATATTGAACAAGCCGGGCTTGGTGGAGGCGGTGACGCAATCGTTGGAATCGGCCATCGCTATGTTAGAGAGCATAGAAGGTGGTGGTTGAGTCCTATTCTCCATAACTTTGGGCTACTTTTAAGGCCGGGCCATCTTTATCAATTTTGGTGTCCAATGTAATCACACAACCAGTCGCACAATTTCATCCAATGGATGGAATAGAGGCATAAAGCCCGCAGCAATAAATATACTCACAAGGATAAGACGTTGTAATGATGTTGCCTGCTGCTTGGCCCTTCTTTTGAATTGATCTACGATGATTTCCCCAACATTGATGTGTATCTTATCCATAATGTAGGCGACAAGAATTGCAACTTCAACTGACTCGCTCTATTCTCGGGAAGGATTAACCAAGCACATACCAAATCCAGCCCACATACCTGCTTCAAAATTTTAGATCAAGGCTAGTGGAATCGACACTGGAGATGAACCACCGTAGTTTATCTCGCAATTATGTTAGCTACCCATTGGAACTGATTTTTATCTTCTACCTTTCCTACTTTAACACCGAATTGTTTGGATTGGATCGTCTCAATAGAGGAAATTGATTGCTTCTAGATTTATGTGGCCCTCTTGGCCACGCACCCATACGTGGCGTAGGCATGGCATTGTATCTATTTGGCCTTTTGTGTTTTAGGATGCTTTGTCGTGCCCCGTATGATGCATAGAACTCCCACACAAACTCTGTGGATGTAGGGGCTAACCCGGTATGGGTGAATGGACCCCAATCTCGCATGCAACTGGAGTAGTAGATATTGGGGAAATAATTTTTGGAATACTTTACCTCAAATTGAGTTTCAACATTGATGGACCACTTTTCCTTGAAGGACATGTAATACTCTTCCATTCCAGCCTAGCCAAAGCGAATATGTGTTATACGTTGGGCTTCATTAGAAGGTAAGCTTGGTGCGTCGATGTTGCCTATCGGGTGCTTTTCCTTTCCTCATCCATCTCGGATGTGGCCATGATGCTATGACTAAGATTAGTATTATGCACAAATTTTAGAGAATACTGTAAACATTGGAGAACAAAATGATATCCAAAGGGATGTAGTGAGAAGGTGACCTGTGTGACAATTAATGAAATATCGGCCAAAGGCGGATGTGACTCCAAGTGAACGCCAATGAGCCACCAACATGAACTAGTAAGCCGGGTGGACCTCAATCACCTATGTCCCACCGTAGAATCTCTCGCACTTGAATCACGAAGCGCCAATGAAACGCGTGTTCGTGATAGAAGTCAGAATTTTTCAATCGAACCACGATTTCATCGGCGATTCATCGAACATCACTGTGGTTCACAATGGGTTTCCTCCCACTTAGCGGAATGAAAATATTTCTCCACAAGCCTTTACAATCAAAGATTCAATCCAAATTAATAACGAATTTCTCTAAGAAATTTGCCATTCTATCTATCATCGTGCAAATTGGGCGACAGAAAACCCGGGTTACTCAGACTTCACCCCAAAATTGAAAAGCAAACCACATATCACAAAAACAAAACATGAGACAATCAAGCAAAATCAAAACATCATCATTATCTACTCTAATCATGCATAATAGTGATGTTCATTCTTAATTAGAGAATAAGCCAGGGAAAGCCATACCAAAATGAGAGGTGATAATGAGGAGAGAGCTGCGACTTGTGCTCACCGATGGTATCACCGAATTTGTAGGGAATATAGGTGAGGAGAATGGAAATGGGGAGAAATATTTAAACGTTTTAAGAAAGGGGTAAGTGATTGGGCAAGGGGGTGGATATTAATGGTAGTTAGGTGGAAAAATAGTTTGTTGGGAATATGAGAGATAGTAGGAAAAAGGGATAGTGTGGGTTATCTGGTCAAAGACCAATCAACATCTTGAGAAGACAAAAACCTAGATCGGGCATACCGAAGATTGCCGATGAAAACCGGTGAGCCACCGGTGTGGATGCCGATGAGCATTACCTATAGGTCTTCTCGCGTAATCGGTGAACGCGACGACGCCTCATGGACTCATTAATTCCGCTGCTTCACCGGTGAGACGCTGATGTTATGATTACTTCCAAGAACACTAGTTGAGAATGGTGTCTTATCGGCGGTTCGCGCCATAAAGGGCGACTACCGGATGGGTACCGACTTACTTAACTTTTAGGTGTACCGACTAGAGTCGCCGCTTCGACGGCTAATTAAAGAGATATTGGTGTCCCGCCAGTGAGTCGCCGATTGCCTTCGCCTATCCCCAGATTCCGCTATCTCTTGTGGAGTGGCGGCACCATGCTTCACACAGGTCTGATATCTTGGCACCCGCCACTCCCCGTCTTTCTTTGCCTTGAAAATGAATTTACCTAAAAATCAAAAAACAACAATGCATTAAAATGTTCAAAGAGAATTGAAAATAAGAATGCTTGGGTTACTCCAAGAAGCTGATTAAGGTCGTGGCACGATGGAGGTTCCTCATGTTTTATGGCTCATCTAGATACATGACCTCTGTTCGCCCCAACCTCCAAGACTCCCAAATATCTTTTACTCTTTCTCCATTCAGCTTGATTTTTGCCCCATTTTCTCCTTGAAGCTCTATGGCACCGTTTCTGTGAAACTTGATTATCTTGAATAGCCTCCCGACCGTTTAGATTTTAGCTTCCCGAATAATCTCGCTCATGAATTGAACAAAAACACCCCGGGCCCCCGGAGAAAAACACTAAATTTTTTTTTGTCATGATAATATTTCATGCGGGCTTTATAAATTGTTGCATTCTCATATGCTCTTATTCTGAATTCATCCAACTCATGCACATATTCTACTCACCCTTGGACGCTTCTCCCCCGCTCAAGGTTCAAGCTCTTCAATGCCCACAAAGCCTTATGTTCTAACTCAATAGGAATGTGGCATGATTTTCCAAAAACAAGCTAATATGAAGACATTCCAATCAAGTCTTGAATGAAGTCCGATATGCCCACAAGGCATCATCTAACTATCGAGCCCAATCTATTCTCGTTCGCATGACTGCTTTAGTCAAGATATATTTGATTCCCCAATTTGAAACTTATACTTGGCCATTGGTTGAGTGGGGTTGATAAGGGTGTCTACTTTGTGCTTCACACCATATTTGGCTAACATGTAATGAATAGCTCGCTGCAAAATTTGATCCTCCATCACTAATGATAGCTCTAGAAGTGCCAAACCTAAGAAAATATGCTTCTTCAAAAGGTTGTTACACTCCTCCCCTCGTTGTTGGGTAATTCTACAACTTATACCCACTTATAGACAAAATAAACTACTACCAACATTTACGTATTTTCATAAGAGCTCACAAAGGGGCCTATGAAATCGATCCTACATGCACGAACAACTCAACTCTAAGATTGGTGTTAATGGAAGCTCACGCCCTTGAAATACTCCCTATCCATTGACACCGACGTATTTCTTCACAAAGTCATGGGCATCTCGATGGTGGGTAGGCCATTCAAATCAACACTATAACACCTTTGCCGTTGTCCGAACACTCCCATAATGGCCCCCAACAAATGAAGAATGACAAGCCTCTAGATTGGTACCATTTCCACTTCGGGACGCACCGTTGTATTAGACCATCCGCGCAACTACGAAAATTGTAAGGTTCGTCCCAAAAAAAATTCCGAACATCATGCACGAACTTCTTATTTTGATGAAATTTTTAATCCTTGGGTATGATGTTGCTCGCCAAATAATTAGTGACCTAAGAAACTACTCTTGTTAAGTCGTAGTTGAAGCTAGAATATGTTCATTCGAGAAGTTATCATTAATCTCCTTATTTACTGCCGATTGACCACTTATCTCTAGGCATGATAGATGGCTCGGGCCACTTGATTCTTACACCCCTTATGATCCTTCACTTCAAATTTGAATCCTCGCAATGTCGTAACCTACCTATTAAGCCTCGGGTTTAGCATCTTTTCTTGGCCATCAAATATCCGAGTGTCACATGGCCCGTGTGCACAACCACTTTGGTTCCCAACAAGTATGCCCAAAACTTCTCAAAAGCAAATACAACAAAGAGTACCTCTTTTTCTACTACCGTATAGTTTGTTTGTTCGTCATTTAGGGCTTTCCTAGCATATAAATGGGGTGAAACATCTTTGTCTTTCCAAAGGACAAAAGGACTACCTCAATGCTACCCCACTAGCATCGACATGAGCTCAAAGGGCTTTGATCAATCGTGTGTCATAATGATTGGAGAGAAAACCATCTTCTCCTTCAAATCCATAAAGGCCTTCATACACCCCTCATCGAAAATTGAACTTGCCACTTTTTTAATAGCCGAAATAAAGGATGAGTTGTCTTGGAGAAATTGTTAATAAAATGGAGGTAAAACTAAAGATGCCTAAGGAAACTCCTAACACCCTTCAATCGCTCTAGGAAGAGGTAACTCAGACAATGGCGTTGATCATGGCTTGGTCTACTCAATTCCTTTTTCAAAATTTTGTGTCCCAATACAATCCCTTCTTTCACCATGAAATGACATTTTTCCCAATTTAGGACCAAGTTTGTCTCCTCGCATATCTTCAACACCTCTTCTTGGTGTACTAAACTATCTTCAAATGAATACCTCACAACTAAGAAGTCATCCATGAAGTCCATAGTGTCCTCCACCATTTCTTAAAAGATGGACGTCATACATCTTTGGAAAGTGGAGAGAGAATTGCAAAGAACAAAAGGTATCCTCTTAAATGCAAAATTAGGGACATGTAAAAGTGGTTCGATCTCAGTGAAATAGATATTTGATTGTACCTCTAGTATCCATCCAAGAAACAATAATATTCCATCACAAACACGATCTAGTATTTGGTCAATGAAGGGCATATGGAAGTGATCTTTCTTTGTCCAGAGTTAACTGATGGTAACCATCAACTCCATTCAGTAACTGGCAATGCAATTAATTTATTTTTTATTTAGACATCATAATGCCCATTTTTTCAAAATATTAATTGTGCTAAGACGGTCAACTGTTGTCTATGATAGACATATTAATCCTTTTTAAAGATTTGTGCATTTGATGCTCAATTGACTTTGATACAATTTCTCTTGAAGATTAATCTTGTGAGTACAAACTCTGGAGGAATACCGATGATATAATTCCATTGACCAATTTCGTGGCTCGAATATGCATTTTCAATACTACTATGAGTTTTTCTATTTGGTTATGAGTGAGCTTTGGTCGAGATAATGACCAGGAGTGTTTAATTTTCCCCCAAATATGCATATCACAAATGAGTAGCTAATGGTTTGAGATCCAAACCGAGGTACAATAATGGATGGTCAGGATGGTGGAGTTGTCCGATTCTGAGGTCAAGGTTGAGTTTCGATTGGAAGGCATAAGTTTCTATCTCTTTGCTCACTTGACAACCCTCCTCCAATTCTTCACCGCTCAAGAAAAGGCCAGCGTAAATTTCTTACAAAATCTCTTCTTCCATCTACCATCCAAGTATTTCTTCATCCATGTTATTTAGGTGGTGAAACTTTTTCTCTTTGTTACATGTTGAGCTGCCACATGAAATTCTAACACATTCATTTTGTCCTCTAACTTTTTTATTGCCATATCATGATTTTTCACTGCTTGGGTTGAGGTCCAACAATTCACAATTACGTCTCCGAACTCCCGACCGCCTTGAAATAACTTTTTCAAGCACCACTAAGAGTGTTTTCCATGCGAGATGAGAGTGAAGTAATCGATCGTGGAATATTTATATGCCAAATCGACACTCAAATGCATCGCTTTTGCCTTGTTTATCCAACAATGTGTGTATATTCTCATGTAAATTGTATGGAAGTGTGATTTTATACTAACCAACATGATTAGCCTTGTTTTGTAGGTTTTCAATGATTTTGAGGAATAATTTATAAGTTGGTGAAGTAGAGGCTTGGAGATCAAGAAACACGCAACAAACGCCGCAAAGAGGAGGCTCGAATAGCCCACGCTGCATTTAAGACGGCTACTGGGCAGTGTGCTGCCCAAGATGTGCTCGCGTTGGCAACGCAGCCATCACAGGTGGCTCCGCGACCGCCCTTTGTGCAACGCGCCCCGCAGCGTGCCACGCCGCCAACGCGGCAAGGTGCCGCCGGGTCGACTGGGGGCGATTTCTAGGAAGGCCTCCGCGTTTGGGCCATGTCACTTGAGGCAATGTTCGCTGCCAGTATTCCGTGACACGCTGTTTGTTAATGACCAATTCCTACTATTATAAATAGCACACTTAGGTTTATTTTTACATATCTGACCGGTGGAGCAAGAACGGGTTACGGTGCGCTTGAGGACGAAAATTCTTAGGTTTTCTCATCCCTTTCTTCTTCCTTTCATTGTTTGCATGATTTCCATTCATTTAACGATGTTCAATCCACAAAATGAGCACCCCCTTTCTTGCCGAGGTTATGAACTATTGTATTGAAAATGTAATTATTGAATTGCCGGTTTATTTTATCTTTCTTCTATGGCTGTTCTATTTAATTCTTGTTCTTACTAATGCTAATGTCCGGCCAATGTTAATGTAAATTAAAAGTCTCGCCACCCGAGAGGGCAAGAAACTGGAAAGTTGTGAATTAATAGATATGATCTTTTCTTGGTTTGGAAAATTGGGAATCGATTTACTTTCGGGATAGAAATATACCCGAAAGTCGTATTAGTCATGTGTGGAATCGGTTTTGTATAGCTAGAACTTGGCCCCTTCTATCACGAAAATGTAGGTGGAAGGTTCATGATTCTTAAGTTGGGTTAAATACTTAATCCATAGGCATAAGTTCCGACTAGCAACCGCAGGAAAGATAAAACTATGTACATCGATAACTGCTTTTTACATGTCCTTGTAGCCTCAAAGATGCTCACATTCATAGTTCGTACTCACTGTATAGATATCTTAGTTTATATAAAAATATATTTTCCAAACCACAAACTTTCTTTTACACTATTGTCTTCATTGTTGTAGTTGTAGTAAATTAACACTTTAAAAGGTTTCACCCCGTATTCTGCTCCGTGGGTTCGACATTCCGCTTCTAAAAGAGCCACTATATTACTTGTACGAACTGCATAATTTAAGTGTCAACAAGTTTTTGGCGCGCTGTCGGACAAAGTAATTGGTAAAAATATTCTTAAGTGTTAGTTAAGGAATTCTATACAAGCGTTGACAATTGTTTTTAATTTTATTTTTTTTTTTAAAAATATTTTTAATTTTTTTAATTTTTTTATCTTTTTTGATTGTTTTTGGATACCCTTCTTGACACGATGACATCTTGAACATAAATGGTTTAAATGGTGAATACTCATATTTGACGAACCTTTTCGAATTTCTGAGGACACCACCGGTGGCAACATTGTAACACATGCAATATATGTGTATACAAGATGGCCATCAGATACTGTCCAATGTACACTCATCCCCAAGCCCCTACTATGATCCTTCGCTGTTTTTGCCGAATATAGGCATGATGAAAATGAGGACTTGGGACACCAAGCTCGAATAGAAGACATGCTAAAACAGATGCTTGAGCAAACAAAAGCAACGAAGGAGGCGATGGAAGAAGTGAGAATTCAGCTAGAAGAGAATGGAGCGACGAGAGAGGATGAGCGCTAAAATTACTGAGATGATTGCCGAGGCCGAAATCCCAGATCAATTGCAGTGATGTGATGGAAGGCAATAGCCAAGAGGAAGCATAAGAGGAAAAGACAAGGGTGAATTTTCGGGATGAAGCCCGACATTTAGAACCTTTCTGAGTGCCCCGTGAAGAGCTCATACTTATACAAAACTCGCTCTGTGGAGAAGAGATAGAGTATACACCATTTGAAAATACTGGAGAGATAGATGTTGATGCGAAGGATAGGTATACAAGTAAGGGGGTCAATTAGCATTGCAGCTTAACCAAGGTGCATTGACCTTACTCGAAGCACTTTTCTACCTTAAGTTTGGTTGACGACATAGAAATAGAGTCTTCCGAGCTTAAGGAGAAATGTCAAGAGGAGGACCAACTCCCATATATCTGGGAAATTTGCCGAGCCGACAGATGTATCAGACTTCACTTACGTTAGCGGGCCAATAAACGCCAAAGGCAACATCTACTATTTCGTCCTTACAATTTTTCACCACCACCCCAAGAGCATAAAAGGAAATTAGAAAAGAAATTAGGGGTGAGATCATATCTCAAGGCAAGAGGGAAAGCGAAATGTAATGCGTCGTGCCGCGACGTAAAATTAGGCGCCGCTTGGGAGGTAACCCATGGGTACCATGGGTACCATTTTAATTTCTTGCATTTTTATTGATTTTATTTTATTTTTAATTTTTTGTTGTTTTTGGTGGAAAGTTAAGCACGTATGGAGGGGAAGTCCGAAAGTACCTCTTGAGGAGGAAGCTAACAAGCATGAAGAGAAAAAGTGTGGGGTTGAACACCCACTGCAAATTTGAACGAAAGCACGCCGTTGGCTAGGCGTAGCGTCTCGTGTGAGCATTTCAACTTTTAAATATTAATGTGACGCTTAAGAGGACATAGCATGATTTAATTGAAATTCAATATTTTTAAAAAAAAAAATTCTCGTGCTTTCAACAAATTTTTGGTGAACATAATGCTTGTGTGAAAAAAGAAAAATTTGGAGAAATGTGAAAAACTTTTTTTAGTCAAGCATGAATTCATCACCCGTTGGTTTTTCTTGTCTAGTCTTTTCGACTGGGGTCTTTGAACCGAAGAATAAAATTTTTTTATTTTTATTTTTATTTGTCTGTACATAATGTTTTAGCATAGTTAGGGACTGTTTACGATGATTGATGGATGACAACCGCCTTGAGGAAAAATTAGTCAATAGGTTTGGTTTCTTGAACCATAGCTAATGGATGCTTGATATTCTATTTTATGTGCTATAAATGATTGTAAGATGCAAGTATATTTAGTGTTGAAGTATGCAAGTGAATAACTCGTGTTTGAGACACTTAGGCTCTGAATTTGACTCGATATGATTGAAGCTAATTTTAAATTCTTGTGATTAGCCGAGTAAGAGTCCGGCCAATGTGTCTTGAATTGAGCATGTGCAATGAGTGTAAGGTTTTTGAGTATTCTCGTGCCATTGTGGAATGTCTAACTTGCTCGGTGTGTTTATAAAACTTAAAGGAAGGATGTAAATTGCAGGGAGATGATTTAGGCATTTCTTTGAATGAACCTAATCTTTATCTCTTGTTTTACCTACCTTGAAATATTAATCCCGCCAAATTTATCGAGCCTTAGCCTATTCTTTGGATAGCCGCAACATGCTTAATCCATTTTTATTTCATATTAGCCTTGAATTTGATCCAAAGCTCCTAAGCACTTAAAGAAGAAAAATCTGAAAGAGGAACGGAGTGAGAAGAATGAAAAGAAAGGAAAAGTGGAAGTTGTAAAAAGTGAGAAAGGTCATAGGTGCACTTGGGTAAAAATGGTTGATTATTAGTAAGGAGTAAGAAAATAAATGAAAGAAAAATTATTTATACAACTCCTTACTAATGAGCTAAAAGTGCCTAAAAGAAATGGGGAACAAAAGAGGAAAAATAAAACTACCAAGGATAAAAGGGTGAAGCAAGGGAAGGGAAGTTCGCAATGAGGGCGTGATGTATTGAAAGCGTTTAGGGAAGATAGTCACTATTACCGATCTGGCCAGTACCTACCTACACCTGAGTACATAACAACCTAAAAGTCCTACTTGATCTTACATTCATACATCTCAAATTGTGGAGTACAACACTAAGGGAAAAGCTTATGGGTCATTACATGGTGCATGTGAATTCTTTGTGAGAGGAGTGAATTTATTTATGTACCCACACATGTTGTGATATAAAAAGTGTTTTGGCGTGTGAAATTGGGTAACTCTCTTCCGTGAGGGCACATGTTTAATGAAGGATATAGTTCATGTGGGATCTCTTAATCAGTTAATTTGCATGAGTTTGCTTCGAGTGAGAATCGATTCTTGAGGTTAAGAAGTCTTAACATTAGCTGTATTTCATTTCATTGATCAAAACGTGCATGCTTTATTTTTAGCTTGTATCTTAAATAATCATCATAGCCGTAATTTGAATTATCTTGCTAGATTAGTTATGTGTGTGAATACTTCATTTACATGAGAGGTAAAAGGGTTGTTCGAGACGAACAAGAGTTTAAGTGTGGGGTAGGTGATCGTGGAATATTTATATGCCAACCGACACTCAAATGCACGTTTTTGCCTTGTTTATCCAACAATGTGTGTATATTCTCATAAATTGTATGGAAGTGTGATTTTATACTAACCAACATGATTAGCCTTGTTTTGTAGGTTTTTGATGATTTTTGAGGAGCTAATCTATGAGTTGGTGAAGTAAAGGATTGGAGATCTTAAGAAACACGCAAACGCCGCAAAGAGGGGTGGCCTAAAATGCTCACTCGGCCGGGCATCGTGCCACTAAGCAGTGCTGCCCAAGACAGCCCGCCGCATTGGCAACGTGCCACGCAGGGTGGCTCCGCGACCAGCCTTGTGCAACGCTGCGCCCTGGCCAGCCGCGTTTACGCTAACGCTGCAAGGTGCTGCCTAGGGTCGATTTCTGGCGATTTTAAGGCCTCCTACAGTGAAGCCGTGTCGGGAGGCAATGCTCGCGCAACTCCGTGACACGTTGCTTGTTATTCCTGTGACCAATTCCTACTATTATAAATAGCACACTTAGGTTTATTTTACATATTCGACTGGTGGAGCAAGAACGGGTTACAGTAGCTTTGAGGACGAAAATTCTTAGGGTTTTCTATCCCTTTCTTCTTCCTTTCAATTGTTTGCATGATTTCCATTCATTTAACGATGTTCAATCCACAACGAAAGTGCCAATTTCCCTTTCTTGCTGAGTGTTATGAACTATTGTATTGAAATGTAATTGCTATTGAATTGTCGGGTTTGTTTTATCTTTCTTCTCTATGGCTGTTCTATTTAATTCTTGTTCTTACTACGCACACCGCCAATGTTAATGTAAATCCAAAAGTCCGGTTTCACCCGAGAGGGCAAGAAACTGGAAAGTTGTGAATTAATAGATATGATCTTTTCTGGTTTGGGAAATTGGGAATCGATTTACCTTCAGATAGAAATATACCTTAAAGTCGTATTAGTCATGTGTGGAATCGTTTTGTATAGCTAGAATCCTAAATTTCTTCTTATCACTTAAATGTAGGCGGAAGGTTCATGATTCTTAAGTCAAGTTAAATACGAGAGTTTTAATATAGGCATAAGTTCCGACTGAACCTGAGGAAAGGATAAACCATAACATCGATAGTTCAAGCTTAACATTTCTTGTAGCCTCGCATGCTCACATTCATAGTTCGCATCAACCGTATAGATATCTTAGTTTAGTATAAAAATATATTTTCCAAAACACACAAACTTTTCTTTACATTGTTGTCTTCATTGTTGTAGTTGTAGTAAATTAACACTTTAAAAGGTTTCACCCCGTATTCCTGCTCCCGTGTGGGTTCGATATCTCGGTTCTTAAAGAGTGAAATTATATTACTTGTACGACCCGTACATTCTGCGGGCTCATCAAGTTTTTTGCTTCCTTGACTACTCGTTTCGCCCAAATGACATCGTTCTAACCTTTATTATCATTATAAGAATACTCCATAGCCTTGATCGTCTTGGTGGTACCTTATATGAAAACCCTTCATATAATTCATTAATAGCTTTATTTTTTTCATCATGACCACACAATACCGCATCTTTACTCCCTTCTCTATGCCACATCTTAATCATCAATTGACTAGTCTCAACATAAGGTGCCTCTCAAAGGTTTCACAATAGCCTTTCAAAGGGGCTCATTAGCATGACAACAATCACTCAAAATGGTAAAATAGGCACCAACTCGACGCAAGAGAAAAGCGGCTGTCAGTCCAAGAACAATTCAAATTAACAATCAACACAAGGATATGAAGCACTAGTCCCTGCCAACGGTGCCATTTTTTATAACGTCCAAACTACAACCCTCTTAATGAGAAAGCGTACACCCATCATTTATCAAAACAAAGATATTCCCGATGGATGTCGTGTCAAACCTACGTATACTAGTGAATGACGGTACAAGCTGCCAGCTTTAGAAATCCGAATTAACTCGCATCAATCCGTAGAGACATAAAATAGAAAATTTTTGGGGGAGGGATTGAAGCAATAATATTGTGATGTCTAAACAAGCTGGTAGCCAAAACAGAAAATGACCAAAATTACTGACAATAATGAGTGAATACTAGAGGTTTGGAGTAGATAGGTGCTAATCAAATAAGGATGTACTGCTCATCAAACTGCAAATAAGTGTAATAATGCACAAGATGGCTTCTATATTTTCAACCTCATGGATGCTTTTTCTCGAGTCCTTTCGAAATTCAAGACACAATTCAATTAGACCAATAGAGTTTGGATTAATAGCTGAGCGCCATTCTTAGTCATCAACTACCAATTAAAATTATGAATATGGGTTTTGGCTATTTCAGCCCAAATTTCTACACAATCACATCCATTCCACCATCAAATTCTCTCCCAATAATTGAATTTTCAAGATGAAATCAAGTAAGAAAAGTAGACCCACATTTGCAACTATGTATCATCAAATATAAAAAGGAGAGAACTCAACAAATTACACTAATTAAGCAATCTTGAGATGAATCTATAACAACTACTCTAATTAAGCACCCATCATCACACACCTTCTGTAGCTTGATGATTTAGCTACTCATGATTCGAACTAAAGAATATATTCATTATCAAATTCAATGATTCATTACTAAGAGCAAGCAAAATCAAACTCAAAATATGTCTACAACAATGGCTATGCCTTGCTAAGGAAGAAGATGAAAATAGGAAAAGAAATATTCTACAATCTCCTCCAATGGGGTACTTCTCTCCCAAAGCAAAAAGGAATGTTCAAAAAAGCTAAAAGTATGCAGAGTACTTTTTCTAGACTATATACAAAAATAGGGAAACCACCCTCTTTAGTGCTAGACGCACTGCCCCTATTTAGGCGTTTTTGTCACTTGCAGGGAACCGCACATCGGTTGCATTGCGTGAACCGCCATTCATTGGTTGCATTCCGTGAACCGCCATTCATTTTCTTCTTCACTTCTAGTGATGTTCCAGGACCATTCGCCGACATCTTTTGGCTGTTTGGCCGGCTCCCAATCCATGCTCCGCCTCGATTAATTTGCTCCCTCCAATCCAAGAAGATCCAGCGACTCATCGGGTGATTTAACCAGTGAGTCTCTAGTTGATGTCCACGGCCGCCAGTTGCATTTTCTCCTCAAATTAGTGGTTATCTAAGTTTACCTAGCTTTTTTCTGGTGTCCTCCTAAGTGATCGCCGATTTTCACCGATTTCATCCATTTTACTCCACTTCGCTTCTTTCTTCAACTTAGATACCTATATATAAAAAGGCAAAAAGTATAAAATTTATCTAAGTAACTTGAAAACTAAGCTAAATCTTATGCTTAAGAGCCTTATAAGTTGGTAAATTACCAACTCATCAATACTCTACGCTATATCGCGTCTCATGATATAGGTTCTGGTGACTTGCCTAGCCCCCGGCTTAGACACGTTCGGAATTGATCACCTAGCGCAGTGATTCCTCATCTTTCAAGGACTAGAGATATGTACTTCATTTTAGTTCTTTTAATTCGTTTTAGTTTCAAATCTTGAGTTAGTCAACTTGTTCCAGTTGAGCCTCATCGGGCTTAGTAGAGGCTGGGATATCGAAGTTAATATTCAACATTGTGTTCATTGTTGGGATATTATCGCTTTATATACATTTTATGATATCTAGTCTTCCATTTATTTATGTTTTAGTTATCGGGCCTTCGCTTGATGTATGATCCTTAATTATCATGTTCATTCCATGGGTCAACTTGGGGCCATTCGTGGTTCCAGTTCCATATCTCACCTGAGCTTATGTTCTGATCATGACATAGTTCCACGCCGCGGATGTCTGAAGTGATGGTCATGTCGCACTCTTGTTGTTTGGGGGTTTAGGGTCATGTCATGCTATTATGTTGCGCACAAGGATTGCTTAACCAATGCTTCTACATTTTTGTTTCATGCCATGGAGGAAAATTGGCGCACCCACATTATGACATGGAGGTGAATTACTTGGCCAAATTCCGCTCCTCCCATAAATATAACACTTATCCTAATATTTTCGAGAAAATGAAATATTCTTGGAAGGGGATGATGGAGAATGTACGGAGGAAAGACTTCATCATTTTAGGGTTCTTTTTCTTTCTTTGGTTTTACATTCTTGTTATCATATTAATTCAATTACATTGTTAGATTCTTGTAGAACAATGAGTATCTAAAATCCTCATTCTAGGGTTGAGGCCACAAACATGATTGTTTAGCTTAAATTCATGCTTTGTTGATTGTTTCATTGAAGATTGTTCTTGAATCGCTATATTTATAATTTTAATGCTTGATCACCATTAAAATACACTTAGAATTATAATCAAACTCGAAGGGTAAACTCCTAGATAGAATGTGTGGAACGCAAGAGTATGATCTTGTTTTGAACTTGATTTTCATTTAGATAGAAATATACCTAACATGACACACTTGGTTAATAAAATGATGATATTGAAGCAAATGAAGTAAAATTAGATGTCACATCACCACTCAAAGACGTAGTTATGAGGTAAATTTGATGCAAATGTTAGAGATTCAAAGACTATAATCATGTCTTTAATCCCACAAATCAACAATCAAGATAAGCACTTGACCAATGTGAATTAATGTTAGGTAGGAATGTAGGCCTTGACCCCGAATATTTCCAATTATTTTTACACTTAGATCATGGTCAATATTTTTTGCAACAAACAAAGAAATAGCTGGAAAAAACCGCACTCTTAAAATTAATAGTATTTAAGTAGTATTATATTCACTAAAAGTCAAGTCCCCGTGGGTTCAACATCTACGCTAAATCAATTTTATTACTTATACAACCGCGTCATACCCGCACATCCGTTTGGACACAATAGGTTTTTGGCACCATTGCCAGGGACTTGCGAAATTAGTGAATATCTTGTTTTTGTGTTAATAATTTTATTTTCTTAAGTGTCACGACAAATTGTCTTAGTCATCACTTTGGCCGGCATGTGCTGGTCCTTTCATCACACTAGCAAGGGACTCGAGATTTGGCCGAACCTCTACCCCCGAACTCCAAAGAAGGTTAACACAATAGGGAAGGGACATCACTCTTTATCCCATCTAATAGGTTCATTAACGAGTTGTCTCCAAACAGAGATGGTATCCGCACTGTACCGTGAAGTGGAAATCCCACTGCGACTAATGTCACCTCCAAAGATTCACGCCCGGAACCCACAAGATTCTAGCTTGGCAGAACATGGTGCAATTGCCGCGTACAAGTGAGGAGTTCATGCTTCTCAACTAATGATGATCCAAAATAGCACTTGCAAAAATTCTTACGTATAAGTAACACACTTTCGTCCTCATAAGAGTGTCAATAGACTATGTTCAAGCTCACCCTTCTCCCATTCTCATTACCGGGAGAAGCAAAGAGGTGTCTGAAGGCATCCCCCAAACTCCATAACAATCAGGATGACTCAAGAAAGTTCCTCATCAAATTCTTCCCATCTAGAAAGACTACAAAGCTAAGGAGTGAAATTTTAAGCTTCAAGCAGAGGCCGATGAAAATTCTATATCTTCCCTAGGAAATATTCCAATCTCTTCTCAAAGACTCCGTCCCTATCACTCGCAGACCGATAAAGTGTTGGCACATACTTTTGTGGAAAGTCTTGACCCACATACCAAAATATTGTTAGATTATGCAGCAGGGGTCAAGCATTGGAGAAAACATATAAGGAGTTGTACACTTTGCTTAATGTAATTATTGTTACGATCCGAGCATAGACCTCGATAGTATCACGAGACCTAGAACCACGACTAGCTCCAAGATAACCCATGAAATGTACATAGAACATTATTGAGCATAAACTAAGAGGAAATAGAACCTGAGGCATATCATAATTCAAGAAGAAATCTAAGGTGTTATAAAACACATCAATCACAAATCAACACCACGAATCATCCAAACATAGTTGTTTGGAAAGCCTCTATCATAGGGATGAGCTAATGGGAAAACACCCCAACTAGCTCTACTAAAGTTTGAAAATTAAAAGACATAAAAAGAACATACATGCGTCAAAACTCGATGTCCTAAAAATCAGTGAGGAATCACTGAGTTGAATTATTGGACGGGGAGTAAATTTAACCGCGAGGCCGAGTAATCACCCGAACCTAAGTCATGAGATGATATAGCATAGAATTTTGCGTCAATACTTTAAATTTATCGAGTATGTAGATTAAATAAACATGCGAAAGGCGACCACATGCTAATATAATAATTGTTAGATAGTCATAAACATGAATTTTTCATTTTAAATCAAGCATAACGCACACAAGGTTTTGAATGTAAAATCATATAGCTTAACATGTTTGAAATCATAAGTAAAAGCTCATAAACTGTTCAATGGGTGAAATATACTATAAAACATGATATCATAAAACTCCTAACATGAATATCTTAAAACATGAGTAACAATAGGAGATTCTTATAACATACACCATCATGAATGAGCACATTATGCCCAAGTATCTCACTCAAGTTGACAAAGTCATCCTAAGCCTGCAGTAAGGCAAAGAACAATAAAGGAATAATATCTCCTTGTGAGCCCATTCGGGCATGGGAACACTTTCTAGCAAGGCCCCAATCATGAATATCCCAATGGTGACACGTAGTTCGAGACTTGGATGACCGAATCCCGGTCTATTCGGTGCTAAATACTACTCCCTAAAATATGCATATTTTTTTTATAGTTATAATAATGAAACATACTTGGTTTTGCATGGGCTAATTAGAAAACATGAAACTAAGTAAGTATACTTGACATACGGAACTAGCCATGAAACAATATCGTTGATTCGGCCATGATACATAAACTTGAGATTCATGAAATTCATGCATAGTTAAGTAAATACTCATAACTTGAGAAATATAGGTTCATAATAGATTCTTATAGAAAACATGCAGTCATAATCATAAAACATGAATTGAATCATAAAAGAGTTGAATTGTGAGAAGATCATAAGATATTTTATCAAAATTGATATGACCCTAATATTTCCATAAAACATGATTGGAGACTTGAATTTATGAAATTTAGAAGGGTTTGGGAATGAGGATAAAGAAATTCTCCATTCATGATCCTAGTTACCTAGGCTTGATGAATCCTTGATGTGATTTGAAGACCCAAGAGAAATTAAGAAGGAGAAGATGATGAACCCTAGCCTCTTCTTGAGAGAGAATTTCTAACATATGGTGTTTGAAGAGGATCGTGGTTAGGCTAAGTATAACCCTTTAATCAACCCTTTCGGAAGCTTAAAATGACATCACATAGAAGTTAAAAGTATAGAATTTTTTACCATTATACCCGAACCGAATTGTACCCAACAATATAATCCCATAATCCATACGAGCGGTCATCACAACCAACTAGCCAGGGGTTCACTTGTTTAACCTTGCTTCTTCTCTAATCACCCTCTAAACATTCTCCAATGACTAGAATAAATGGTTGGTACAATCCAAAACTGTGTTGTACAATCCATTTATTGATTCCGGGGTGAATTTTGACATTTATCGAAATTCTCCACCACTGACAACAAATTAGTTGTGGGTCTAAAAGAGGGCTAGTCCTGTGGTTTATCCAATGGTTCGGTGCCATTTTCCTGTTGGTTTCTACTACAAGTCTTAGATATAATCTTAGGGACTTTCACGCTATTACATTGTCTCCACCGTGGGAACATATGTCCTCGAATAAAGGCTAACTAAGCTAAAAGGATAGGAAAAGAACTACAATCCTAACTCAATAGCTATTAATTGAAAAATCGATGGAGTGGGATCGACTTTGACTCGAGAATCACGACCGAACCGAATTCATGAAATGTACATGCATGATAAGACATGAAAGGAACTAGAGGACATGTACTTGACATAAAAGTGAATAGAGTACTAAGGAGGAAACTAAGACGGCCATACTCGAATCAGCCGAAGCAAAAAGAAGTGAGCATCTAGCTATCATATTTTCTTGGCTTCCCACATAGCTCCCTCAACTAGCTGATTTCTCCGTAAAACCTTCACCGAAGCTACCTCCTTATTCCTAAACTTTTGAATTTGACAATCAAGGATCTCACTCCGAATCCTCTCATATGTAAGGTTATCTTTCACCCCAATGCTCTCTACCGTAACAACTAGAGCCGGATCACTAATGCACTTTAAAAAGCAAATGGAAAACTTGGATGCAATGAAGTCGATCATTGTAACTCAAACTCATAATCCACTTTGCCAATTCGAGATGAATTGGAAGGTCTTAAGCTTGATCTCTTCTCTAAGTCTCTCTAACTTGCATGCGTGGGTTTTTTAATAGGTTAGAATGACTTAACTCTATCTTTAATACACTCCGAAACTAATAACTTAAAATGACGTAGTATAGAACCTTAGAGCATAGGAATGACAAGAATATTCTTAATAATTTTAGAAAATAACTGCTCGTCGCCTCCTCACGGACCTAACGACTCGTTACTCAAGGAAACGACTCGTGACATCATCCATCACATGCACTACCCTAAATTTAAAATAATTTCCATCTGTTTACCATGACCCATCCCATGAATCGTGGTGACTAACCATGGGTCGTGGGGTCCTTCCATGGTGTACATTGCCATCTCCCTTCTCCTTCTCGGGCCACCACTTTCCATGACTCGACTCAACGAGTCATGCTCGACTCACAACTCTTGTCCTTGGGGACCTTAAATCCCAAATTTTATACTCACATCCCGAGCCTCACCACGAGTCATCTCATAACTTGTGGTCTATCCTCACTCGGCCGCATAAAGACCCGTTCGTGACTCCAATGCCGATTTTAAATTTCTCCGTTTCAACTCCCGTGTCCGATCTTTGGGCTTCCAAGGTATAACAATATCTCCCCTTGGGAATATTCGTCCTTGAATGTTGAAAATTATACTGAAAAGCATAAAATACAATCAGCCATATCAAAATCATTTAAGTTACGATAAAACTAACGAATGACTATCTCCGATTCAAGTTACATACCGAACCGACCACAAATCATACATACATCCATATACATAAAAGAAACTTGGGCACATGAACTCAACATGAAACTAGTTAGGTACTTGGGAAAAAACTAGTACCTCAAGATGAAACTAAGCTTCCAGAGAGAATAAATCTTGCGCATCTAGCCATCATGTCTCCGCTTCCGGTTTCACACGCATTCCTTCCTAACATGCCGATTCCTCCATAACACTTGACCGAAGATACTCCCTTGTTCCTTAGCCTCCGAACCTCACAACTAAAGATTTCCAATCTTAACTCCTTATAACTAATGCTGTCTTTCACCCCACACTATCCCTGAAAACTAGAGTTGGATCACCTAAACACTTTTTAAGAGCGACACATGAAACACTTGATGCATGTAAGCTAATTCTCGAGGGAAACTGACCATATGCCACCTTGCCAAACCGCTTTCACAATATGGTAGGTGCCAACATAATGAGGGATGAGTATTCTTTCGTCTAAACCAGACATTCCCTTCATGGAAAAACACCTTCAAAAACATCCAATCATCCACTTCGAACTCTCGAGTTCTCTCCTTATCACATCTAAGATAGGACTTTTTGGTAACTTTAAGTTGTTTTCAACATGTACTCGTGTCAGCTGAACCTTCTCCATAGCCTCATGGACCGAATCTGGTCCTATCATCACGCCTTTACCAACTTTGAACCAACTAATAGGTGATCTACATCTCCGCCCCATGCAGATCCTCAAATGGAGCCATCTCGAATACTGGAATGGTGTATGTTATTGTATGCAAACTCGATAAGAGGCAAATGATCATCAACTACCTTGAAGTCAATCACGCATGCTCTCAACATGTCTCGAGCTTCAATTGTTCTCTCTACTTGACCATCCGTTGAGGGCAAAATGTTGTGCCGAGCTAACTCCGAGTACCCCAAATTCTTTTTAAACGTACCTCCAAAACTGATAGGTAAATTGGGTACTGCCTCAAATGATGGATAAGGGCAATCCATGCAACCAAACTAGCTCCCGCATATATATGCATAATCCTCCGCCAAATCGTGGTTTTGACAGTAGAAAATGAGCGGCCTTGGTCAACCTATCTACCACAACCGAGATGGAGTCACATTGCCAACGAGTACAAGGAAAACTCCGTGATGAAGTACACATATTGATTTCTTCCCCATTTCGTGAGTAGGGAATACCGATATCCCCCCAAGACACCCCGGGTCTCTAGTGCTCTGACCTTCACTCACCGACTGCTTTGGACACTTAGCTACAAACTCCGCGATGTCCTTTTCCTTCATGCCATCTACTCAATAGACTTCGTAAGCCACAATACATCTTTGGTGGCACTCGGATGGATTGAATACCTAGATTCATGAGTCTCATGCAACATCCCATTCTCAAATCATCAACATCCGAAACACAAAATGATCCTTGTATCAAGCATACCACCTCCCTCCTTGGAGAAAGCCTCTACTTTCGATTCTAAACTACATCCTTTAATTTAAATCAAATTAAGTTCTCATCTTGTCTAGCTTTAAATCAATCACCAAGAACGATTCTCGATCCGTTTAAACAATAACGCCGCCATCGATCGAGTCAACCAACCAAACTCCCAGCCTTGCGAGTTGATGTACATCCTTCACCAGCCCTTTTACCCTCACCCACATGGGAAACACTCTCCATGGAGAGTCTCTAAGTGTTCAGCATTACATTAGCCTTGCCCTAAGGTAAAGCACACTCATATCATAGTCCTTAAGTAACTCTAACCACCTCATTTGCTGAAGATTGAGATCCTTCTGGGCAAACACATCTTGTAAACTCTTATGGTCCTAGAACACATCCACGTGAATCCCATACAAATAATGTCTCTATATCTTCAAGGTGAATACCACCACTCAGCTAATTCAAGATCATGGGTCGAATAATTATTCTCATGAACCTTCAAATTTCACTGCCTAGAGGCATATGCTATAAATTCCCCGTTGCATCAATACACACCCAAGTTCGATCCGTGAAGAATCACAATACACCACGAACCCATTGGTTCCATCATATAGGATCAACACTCTGTTGAGGTAAGTCAAGCCTTCAACTCCTAGAATCTCTCTCACATGCCTCCGACCATTGTAATTTCACCTTCTTTAGGTCAACTTAGTCAAAGTGCCGTAATAGATGAGAAACCCTTAATAAATCTCCGATAGTATCCAGCTATACCCAAAAGCTCCAAATCTATGAAGGATTCACCTATCTAGGCCAATTCTTCACCGCATCTATTTTCTGAGAGTCCATATTTATTCCTCACTTCGATACCACATGTCCCAAAATGCGACATAGTTCAACCAAAACTCGCACTTTCCGAATTTGGTATATTTGGCGATCCTTGAGAGTCATCAGAAAGTTACTCTCAAATGAGCAAAGATGCGCCTCGCTTAGATAGTATATCTGATGTCATCAATAAACACAATCACGAACATATCCATGTATAGCATGAACAATTCCGTTCATCAAGTCCATAAAAGCCAGGAGATATCTGTTATCACAAAAGAGATAACTAAAACTCATAATGACTATACCGCGACCGAAGGCTGTGTTCCTGATGTCACTCTCCCGAAATCTGGGAGCCGACGGGGTACCCAAATTTGAGATCTATCTTTGAAAACACTTGGCACCCTGAAGTTGGTCAAATAAATCATCAATCCTCGGGTGTAGGATACTGCTCTTTGACAAAGGACCTTGTTCAATTGCCGATAATCGATGCACATACGAAGGAACTATCTTTCTTCCTGACAAAGAGAACCGGTGCACCCTACGGGATTCTCTGCCTAATAAGACCCTTATCCAATAGATCCTTCAACAACTCCTTCAACTCCATTGGCTCGGTTGGAGCCATTTTGGAGGGAGGAATAGATATAGGTTGGGTGTCGGAAGAAGGGTACACTAAATTGATTTCCTGAGGTACACCCGCAAATTATTAGGAACACTTCTAGATACTCGCATACTACTAGAACTGACCGATAGTCTGTGGTCTCGACTCTAACATCCTTAACCCTAACTAGATTATACACACAAACCTTGGAAATCATCTTCCTAGCCTTAAGATAGAAATAAAATTACCTACATGCACGCCGAACTACTCCTTTCACTCCAAGACTAACTCACCTAGAAAGAGAAACCTCCGCACGGTTCTACACCAATGTAAGCATAACGCGCATACAACCAATCCATACCGAGAATAATATCGAAGTCACTACGATAACTCTACTAGATCTACTAAGGTGATTTTCTAAAGGACTGTGATCTACCAACCTCTATATACACGTCTAGCTACTCTACTTCAAGTCACCCACTAGAGTAGAGACTGAAAGTTTCGATAAGATCTTGAGATCGATCCGAAACTACACTAGCCATGTAAGGTTTCACAAAGACAAGGTAGCCCCGAGATCTAACAAAGAATAAATATCAAGGAGAAAAGCTCATAAGATACTAGTAACCACATCGGGGAAAAATCTCCTGCCTCGACGGTCGCCAGGCATAGAACCCGTTCGGCAATGACCGCCCGGGGAGGGACGTGCCGCTAGAGTGACTCGGGAACTAGAAGCTAGTATACGGCCCGCCGCCCCGATATGGCCGAAGGGAAACCCCGAGTCCGTGTCCGGGTTTGCCACACCCAAAACAATGTTGCCAGCCAACTAAGAACCCTTTGGGTGGTTCTTGCCGCACCTTGCATAGGCCGGGAAGGTGCGCTCTATCTCGCATTCTACCCCCGGCCCTCAAATTTGAAGGCCATGCCTTCCGATCACATCATGATCTAGATGGTGCACTAGCCGATGATGGTGCCGGAGAAAAGACTCGTTATGAGATCGGCCGGGTGATGTCTCGCCCCCCAACCTAGGTTGAGAAATCCCATACTTCTTTCGCCCTCGCCCTCTCTTGGCCTCTCTCTCGCCTCCGATTGGGCTCACAGTTTCCATCTGATCGCATGTAAACTATGCGAGGAAAATCCATGTCTTGGATGCAAACATGACGATCCTACATTCCTTATTCAGTAGTCCGTCACTCCATGTACAAATCTAAGCCAACCGAGCACTCTTGCTTGCCACTAACTCGGTGCATACTTGGATAAGCGTGTGAACTCGAGAGCATACCCTAAACTGACATGTCACCCTCATGATTTGTTGGTCGCTTGCCTTGGGCCTCATACACGAGGGAAGAACCGAACATCCAAAAGGCTACATGAAACTCTTTTCCAACCGATAGGGCCTGCTCCCACTACCCTACTATCTTTCCACTTTTTAAACCAAATATCCGCAACCCTTTCAACCGAGCACAGGCCAGGTCAACGCACTCCCCATTTGCCACCCCCATGACCCGGGTGATCTTCAAATCTCATCAATGAATTCATGAGGCTACTCATCTACTATTGACCCAACTCGGGGGTTCATTCCAAAATCTTTGACTCTTAGCCGCAACATTCCCTTCCGAGGAGATGCTGCCACCGCTGCTGATTGACCCAGCAGCTCAAGGCCCGCACTAGCATCTATGTGGCTACCCCGAATTCAACGCGGTAGCCAGTTCGTGCATGCTCCTCATGGGCCGGTGGGGCCCCGATGGTGCCCTCTCTATTACCGTTCGTGTCCATTTCCATTCCCATTCCTCCTACCGTTAACTCGCATGAGCCGCGCATTCGCAATCGCGATTAGCACAAGTTAAAGTGATGGGTGAAGACATTCTTCCACTCTATTACTGGATCATTAAAGAAGGGAACATTTACTAAACGCCCAGACTCTTCGTCATAAGTGGGCACGCTTCACACCCACTAAAAGACTCTACTTAACGCGCTTCGATACCCTAGGAAACTTCAAACCTATGGCTCGATACCAAGTTTTTCACGACCAACGTAGACCCGGTCAACACAAGACAAAGAGCCCCGAGAGACTCCAAGTCGACCCATGGTGTGAGCATACATCTAACTCAATCAATAAAGAGTAGTACTCAAAGTAATAACATAGTGGAAGCATAAATATGACATAACATAGGAAGCGAAGCGTACTTCACATACATGAATACTACACATTGTCCGAAAGCCTCTAACATATCCTCCTGGGTGAGCATACATCTAACTCAATAAATAAAGAGTAATACTCAAAGTAATAACATAGTGGAAGAATAAACATGACATAAAAATAGTAGCTGGGTTTATCATACAATGCTTGAATACTACACATTGTTCGAAAGCTCTCTAATATATTTGGAAGGGTTGATGCGCCAACAACCCTAACTAACTCTGACAAGTCTACAAAAATGAACATGCATAGAGAAATGTGATCACCACGAGCGTAGGATGCTAACTCCGAAAGGTCAAGCAAGGAACGGGCTAAGCTTGAGAGCGCCTGGGCCTGCGTATCATGAAACGATACAGCATGGAGTATGTGGACAAGAGACGTGGAATGTACCGAGGATGTAAGGCAAGTAAAAGGGACATTTAAAATACATAATAGTGCGTAAGAGTAGACAACATGCCGATGACATAAATATCATAGTGTAATATAAGGCTCTAGGTGTCTCACATTCAGAATTAATCAGATGCATAATCGTAAGAGAAAGCTTTATTGAACATGACTTGAGCCAAAATCAGATAGAACATAACCATGCATAAATCATGAGGAACAATAGGAATTTCTTATAACCGATATACTCCAAGTGAGCCTCATGGAGATTCGTTGATCACGGAAATAATATAGGTCCTGTGATACTTTTACAACTCCTTAAATGAGTCGTGTTTTCTAAGCTATTTGATACATTTTCATGTGATTTTATATAAAAGTGAAGATAAGTGCTAACCAACATGATTAGCTTTGTTTTGTAGGTTTTTGATGACTTTTGAGGAGCAAATTCATAAGTTGGTGAAGTAGAGGCTTGGACGGAAGAAACACACAAACGTCAAGAAGAGGAGGCCCAAAACAGCCCACCCGCGTCGAACGTGCCACGGCAAAGTAAGCCGTCTACATGCCCGCTGCGTTGGCAACGTGCCACTGGCAGGGCTCCGCGAATTATCATGGTGCATGTGCGCCAGCCTGGCAGCCGTGCCACGCCGCGAACGCGGCAAGGTGTCGCCAGGTGGTCGAGTTTCTGGGCAATTTCGTAAAGCCTCCAGAAGCTGGCCGTGTCATGAGGCAATGCTCCGCGTTACACTCCGGGACACGTTGCGTGTTATTACGGAAAATTTCTTACTATTATAAATAGCACACTAGGTTTATTTTCACATATCTCCGACTTGGTGGAGCAAGAACGTGGGTTACAAAAGTGCTCAAGACGAAATTTTAGGTTTTTCTTCTCTATCCCTTTCTTCTTCCTTTTCTTTCAATTGTTTGTATGATTAACACTCATATAACGATGTTCAATCCACAAATGAGTGGCTAATTCTCCTTCTTGCTGGGGATATGAACTATTGTGTTAAAAAAAAAAATGCAATTATTGATTGCCGGTTTATTTTCTTTTCTTCCATGGTTGTTCTATTTAATTCTCGCTCTTACTACATTAATATCGTCAATGTTAATGTAAATCCAAAGTCCTAGCTTCACCCGAGAGGGCAAGAACCGGAAAGTTGTGAATTAATAGGATATGATCTGTTCGTGGTTTGGGAAAATTGGGAATTGATTTACCTTCAGGATAGAAATATACCTCGAAAGTCGTATTAGTCATGTGTGGAATCGATTTTGTATAGCTAGAACTTGAATTCCTTCTTATCACGAAAATGTAGGTGGAAGGTTCATGATTCTTAAGTTGGGTTAAAATGAGAGAGTTTTAACTATAGGCATAAGTTCACTAGCAACCTCGAGAAAAAGATAAACCATGTACATCAATAGTTCTTTTCTTTACATGTTCTTCGTAGGGCCTCAAAGATGCTCACATTCATAGTTCGATTCAATCAGATAGATATTTACTTTAATATAAAAATATATTTTCCAGAATATAAAACTCTTCTTTACACTCGCTTGTCTTCATTATTAGCGTTTTAGTAAATTAACACTTGAAAAGGTTTTACCCCGTAGTCCAGCCCCCTCGTGGGTTCGACATTCGGTTCTTAAAAAGAGCCACTATATTACTTGTACGACCAAGACACTGCGGGCTCACTGCTTGGCGCCTGCTCTGGGACAATCGGTAAAATTTTTTTTTTCCTTAAGTGTTAGTTAACTTAATTCTATACAAGCGTTGACACCGTGTTTTTAATTTTTTTTATTTTAAAAGAAAAAAATATCTTTTTTGATTGTTTTTGGATACCGTTCTTGACATGACATCTTGAACATAAATGGTTTAAATGGAATATCATACTTTATGAGTCTTGTTCCACTGAGGACACTCATTTGTGGAAACAATTATAACACGTGTAACATATGTGGTGGTCAAGATGGCCATTGGGATGGCTGTCCGAATGCATACTCCCATCCCCCGAACCCCTACTATGATCCTTCGTTGTTTTGCCGAACATAGGCATGACGAAAATGAGGACTTGGGATGCCAAGCTCGAATAGAAGACATGCTAAAAATGTATGCTTGAGCAAACAGTAAGCAATGAAGGAGGCGATAGAAATAAAGGAGAATTCACCTAGAAGAGTAAATGAGCGACTCAAAAGGATGAGCTTTAAATTCATGAGATGATTGCTGAGCGAAGCCAGATCAATTGCAAAATGGGGGCTGTAGGCGATATTCAAGAGGAACTACAAGAGGAAAAGACAAGTGTGATTTTCTGCATGAAGTCCATATCAGAATCTCTTGAGAGTCCCCGTGATGGGCTCACACACTTAGTGGAAAATCCATTCAGTGGAAGAAGAGAGAGTATAAACCATTTGACACTACTCGGAGAGACATGTTGTGAGAAGAGGTATACGAGTAAGGGGGTTAATTTGTATTGGCCTAAACCAAGGCATTGGACTACTCGCTACTTCTCTACCTTGAGTTTGGTGGACGACATTGGAAATGTAGGCCTTCCAAGCTGTAAGAAATGTCTAGAGGAGGACCAAGCCCCGTACATTTGGAAATTTGCCGACATTAAGTAATGGACAAAATGACTTCACTTACTAAGGACCAATAAACATCAAAGGCTTACATCTATTGCTTGGTCCTTACAATTTTTCACCACCACCCCAGGAGCATAAGAGGAAATTAGAGAAGAAATTAGGGGTGAGATTCATATCCTCAAGGTGGAGGAAAAAGGAGAAACTTGGATACGTCGTGCCGCGACGTAAAATTAGGCGCCTTCTTGGGAGGCAACCCAAGGGTACCACGGGTACCATTTTAATTTCGTGCATTTTTATTGATTTTATTTATTTTCATCTTTTGTTGTTTTTAGTGGAAAGTTACATACGTACGGAGGGGAAGTCCGAGTACCCGTGAAGGAGGAAGCTAACAAGCGTGGAAGAGAAAAAGTGTGGGGTGAACACCCACTTGTGCAAATTTGAACGAAAGAACGTCAAGGGATAGGCCTAAAGGCCTCAGTGGAGGCTCACCCTTTTAAATATTAATTTGATGCTATGAGGACATAGCATGATTTAAGTGTGGGGTGAGGGAAATTTCAAGGAAATTTTAAATTTTCTTCGTGCTTAATAAATTCTTGGTGAATATAATGCTTGTGTAAGAAAAAAAATTGGAGAAATTTGAAAATTTTTGTGAGTCAAGCATGAATTCATCACCCGTTGGTTTTTCTTGTCTGCTTCTTTCCGACTGGTCTGGAACCGAAAATAAAATTTTTTATTTTTTATTTTTATTTGTCTCGTATATAATGTTTTAGTCAGAGTTAGGACTCGTTTCCGACGACGAATGGATGACGACCGTCTTGAGGAAGAATTAGTCAATAGGTTTTTGTTTTTTTGTAAACTCATAGCTAATTGATGCTTGATATTATTGTTATGTGTTGTACATGATTATGAGATGCAAGTATGTTCATTGTTGAAGCATGCAAGTGTATAACTTTGTTTGAGACACTTAGGCTCTTGAATTTGACTCATTATGATTGGAAGCTTAATTTTTAAATTTCGTGATTAGCCGAGTAAGAGTCTCGCCGAATGTGTCTTGAATTGAGCATGTGCCATGAGTGTAAGATTTTTTGAGTATTCCGAAGTGCAATTATGGATTGTCTAGAACTTGCCGTGTGTTTATAAAACGAAATGAAGGATGTAAATTGTAGGAGATGATTAGCACTTGAATGAACCTACCTTATCCCTCGCTTTACCTACCTTGAAGTATTAATCCTAGTCACCCATTGAGCCTTAGCCCATTCTTTTGATAGCCGCAACATAAGCCTAAACCTTTTCTTTCATTAACCTTGAATTTGATACAAAACTCCTAAGCGCTTAAAGAAGAAAAATCAAAGAGGAAAGAAGTGAGAAGAATGAAAAGAAAGGAAAAGGGAAGTTGTAAAAGTTGAGAAAAGGTCAAAGGTGCACTTGTGTAGGGTCGATTAATCATTATTAAGGAGCAAGAAAAGACAGTAATGGAAAAGTTATTTATAGAGCTCCTTACTAATGAGCTAAAAGTGCCTAAATAAAATGGGGGAGCAAAAGAGGAAAAAAAAAAACTACCAAGGATAAAAAGGTGAAGTGAGGGAAGGGAAGTTCACAATGAGGGAGTGATGTATCGAAAAGCGCTTAGGGAAGATAGTCACTATTACTGATCACAATAGTACCTACCTACACCCGAGTTACATTACAACCTACAAAGTCCTACTTGATCTTACATTCATACATCCTCAAATTCGTGGAGTAAAACATTAAGGGCAAGCTTATGGGTCATTACATGGTGCATGTGAATTCTTTGTAGAGTGAGTGGCACTTTATTATGTACCACACAGTTGTGATGTAAAAAAATTGTTTTTGCGTGTGATGGGGTAACTCTCTTTCCGTGAGGGCACATGTTGAATGAAGGATATAATTTATGTGGGATTTCTTAATCAGCCTGATTGACATGAGCTTGCTAAGACCGAGAGCCGATTCTTGAGGTTGAGAAGTCTTAACATAGTTGTATTTCATTTCGTTGATCAAAGCATGCATGCTTTATTTTAGCCCGTATCTTAAATAATCATCATAGCCATAATTTGAATTATCTTTCTAGATTAGTTATGTGGGAGTCTTTATTAACATGAGATGTATAAAGGTTGTTCGAGGACGAACAAGACTTTAAGTGTGGGGTTGTGATCACGGGAAATAATATAGGTCCCGTGATACGCTTTACAACTTAAATGAGTCGTAGTTTTCTAAGTTATTTGATACATTTTCATGTGATTTTATATAAAGTGAAGATAAAAGCAACCAACATGATTAGCTTTGTTTTGTAGGTTTTTGATGACTTTTGAGGAGCAAATTCATAAGTTGGTGAAGTAGAGGCTTGGAGACGGAAGAAACACGCAAACGTCGGCAAAGAGGAGGCCCAAACAGCCCACCCGCGCGCCGCAACATGCCACCTACAGTGTGCTGCCCAAGACAGCCCCCGGCTGCGTTGGCAACGTGCCACTACAGGTGGCTCCGCGACCATCATGGTGCACGCTGCTGCCCGGCAAAACAAGTGCCACGCCGCCAACGCTAAGGTGCCGCCAGGTCGAAGCCGGGCAATTTCCGTAAAGCTTCCGTTGCCGGCCGTGTCATCGAGGCAATGCTCCGCGTTACACTCCGTGACACGTTGCTTGTTATTAGACAAATTTCTACTATTATAAATAGCACACTTAGTTTATTTTCACATATTCTCACTTGGTGGAGCAAGAACGTGGGGTTACAGGCAGCCTGGAGGGACGAAATTCTTAGGTTTTCTCTTATCCCTTTCTTCTTCCTTTCAATTGTTTGTAGCATTAACACTCATTTAACGATGTTCAATCCACAAATGAGTGGCTAATTCTCTTCTTGTCAGGGGTTATGAACCTTTGTGTTGAAATGTAATTATTGATTGCCGGTTTATTTTCTCTTTTCTTCCATGGTTGTTCTATTTAATTCTTGTTCTACTACATTAATATCTCGGCCAATGTTAATGTAACCAAAAAGTCCCAGCCACCCGAGAGGGCAAGAAACTGAAAGTTGTGAATTAATAGGATATGATCTTTTCTTGGTTTGGGAAAATTGGGAATTGATTTACTCTGTGGATAGAAATATACCCGAAAGTCGTATTAGTCATGTGTGGAATCTAAGCCATATAGCTAGAACTTGAATTCTTCTATCACAAAAATGTAGGTGGAAGGTTCATGATTCTTAAGTTGGGTTAAATACTTAATCCATAGGCATAAGTTCGACTATTAGCAACTCCGGGGAAAAGATAAACCATGTACATCAATAGTTCTTTTCTTTACATGTTCTTTTCAGGCCTCAGCATGCTCACATTCATAGTTCGATTCAACCGTATGATATTGTTACTTAATATAAAAATATATTTTCCAAAAATATAAAAACATCTTCTTTACACCGTTGTCTTCATTATTAGAGTTTTAGTAAATTAACACTTGAAAAGGTTTTACCCCGTAGTCCAGTCCCTGTGGGTTCGACATTCCGGTTCTTAAAAAGAGCCACTCTATTACTTGTACGACCCGTACACTTGCGGGCTCATCACCCGTCTTGTAAATACCTAGTTGGGGGGGTGTTCGTACCTTGAAAATGGTAGAACCATGAAGGGCGTGATATCACACATGAAATGCCCATTTGGGAAAAAGGGGACAGTCTCAAGGGAGGTCCCATCATGTCCTACGGTGGAACGTATTCTTAGATTCGGGGTAAAACCTGGGCCCCAAACCTACTTGGTGTTTAATACAACTCCCAAAACATATGTAATGCTCATAATATAATATATATGAGATTCATGGGCTAATTAAATCATTATAATCATAGGCACGCTGGTAAATACGTGAACTATCCATGAAGGTAAGGCCCGTGAGTCGGCCAAAATCATAAATCGTAAATCATGAGGTTCATGCATACTTGTAAATCATGTATATGTTTTTTAGATCATACATTCATAATGGTCATTTGAATAAATCTATATCGTAACTCATATATCAAGATGGGTTAAAGAACATCAAAGATAAGGGTAAGAATCATAACTCGATTCATCATAAAACATGCATAATTAGGCATAATTTAAAATAAATTGAAATCAATAAATTTATAATTGAATTAATGGTAAAATGAAATCATGATTCGTAAAATATGATGTAAAACATGAGTAGTAGTAACCCATAGATAGATCATTAAAATTTCGTAAGATTTAGGATAACACCCCATAAGATTTTTTTAAAAAAATCACGAATTAGGAGAGATTGGCATGGGTGTGAACAAAAACACCCACTCATAACCCTTTATACCTAATTATAGCTGATTCTTACACTTTTCTAATTGCCCAAGAAGGAATTCAGAAGAACTAGAAGAGCTAAGGCTTGATCTCCTCTCTAACTCTCTCTAACTTCCATGCATGGGTTTTTGAATAGGTTAGAATGAATTAACCTATCTTAATATACTCTGAAAATAACTTAAAACGACGTAGTATAGGACCTTAGAGCAAAGGAATGACGAGAATACCCTTAATAATTTCACAGAAAATAACTGCTCGTCAGTCCCCAGGAGGGACCTAACGACTCGTTACTCAAGGACACGACTCGTGGCATCATTTGTCACATGAACTGCCCTAATTTTCAAATAATTTCCATTTGTTGACCACGACCTATCCCACGAATCGTGGT
Source organism: Datura stramonium (assembly GCA_018107945.1). Taxonomy (NCBI): domain Eukaryota; kingdom Viridiplantae; phylum Streptophyta; class Magnoliopsida; order Solanales; family Solanaceae; genus Datura; species Datura stramonium. Next base: position 250,813 of record JACEIK010001314.1, read on the forward strand.
GATTGACCACGAGGCGTGGGGTCCTTCCGTGGTGTACACTTCCATCTCCCTTCTCCTTCTCAGTCACCATTTCCCACGACTGGTTCAATGAGTCGTGGGGTCTGACCACGACTCGTGGTCATGTTCGTCGGGACCATAATCCCAAATTTCAAACTCACATCCTAAGTCTCACCACGAGTAATCTCATGACTCGTGGTCTATTCCCACGGTTCACATACGACCTATTTTGTGACCTGATGCTAGATTTCAAATTTTCTCCATTTCAACTCTCGGGTCTAATCTTTTGGCTTCCGGGATATAACATGCTCCCTCAAGTCATCCATATCTGGAACACATAGTCGGCCTTGATATTGGAGTACACCATCTCCCCCTTGGGAGTAAACCTCCACTTTCTAATTCCAGACAGCTTCCTTCAACTTCATCAAGATAGGATTCTTATCTTGCCTTGCCTTAACTTCCGACACCAAAGAAGACTCTGTACCATTCTGCAAAATAACACCACCATCCGTGAATCGGTAAGGCAAACCCCAAGCAAACAAGCCCATGGAAATCCTTCACCAAATCCTTCCTCCCATCCTCCACATAAGATACACTCTAACAACCTACTAAGAGCATCTGTGGATACGTTGGCCTTGCCTAGATGGTAAAGGACACTGATGTCATAGTCTTTAAGAAGCTCAATCCATCTCCTTTTTCGAAAATTCAATTCCTTCTAGGTAAACACATATTGAAGGCTCTTGTGATCTGTGTACACATCCACGTGCACCCCATACAAATAGTGCCTCCAAATCTTCAAGGAAAATACCATTGTTGCTAACTCAAGGTCATGTGTAGGGTAATTCCTCTCACGAGTCTTAATTTTTCTCAAGGCATAAGGAATGACTTTACCATGGTGCATCAACATACACCCAGGCCAATCCTCGAAGCATCACAATATATTACAAAGCCATCTATGCCCTCTAGAAAGGTCAACACTGGAGCTGAAATAAGTCGAGTCTTTAGCTCCTATACACTCTTCTCACATGCATCGGACCATTGAAATTTGATCTTCTTCAGGGTCAACTTAGTCAACGGTGCAGTAATGGACGAAAAAACCCCTATGAACCTCCCATAGTAACTAGATAATCCCAAAAAGCTCCTAATGTCAGTAGGGGCTGACATGTTTAGGCCAATTCTTCACCACCTTTATTTTTTTGAGAGTCTACCTAAACATCCTCACTTGACACCATGTGGCCAAGAGATGCAACCAACTGCTGCCAAAATTCACACTTGCTAAACTTAGCAAATAGCTGATGGTCCTAGAGAATCTGCAAAACAATCCTCAAATAAGCAGCATGCTCCTCCTCACTCTAAGAGTATATGAGGATATCATCTATGAAGACAATGATGAACATATCCAAATACTGCTTAAACACCCTATTCATCAAATTCATGAATGTTGCAGGAGCATTCATTAGTTCAAAAGACATAACTACAAACTCATAGTGACCATATCGAGTCTTGAAGGCCATCATCAAAATGTCACTCTCCGTCACCCTGAGTTGATGGTAGTTGGATCTTAGGTCTATCTTTGAAAAGAACTTAGCACCCCAAAGCTGGTCAAACAAGTCATCAATCCTGGGGAGGGAATACTTATTCTTAATTGTGACCTTGTTAAACTAACAATAATTGATGCACATCCTGATAGAATCATCTTTCTTTAGAACAAAAAGGATTGGAGCACGCGTGGGGACTTAGTAGGCCTAATGAAACCCTTATCTAAGAGATCCTTCAACTATTCCTTCAACTCTTTTAGCTTGACAGGAGCCATTTTGTAAGAAGAAATGGATATGGGTTATGTATTAGGGAGAAGGTCAATACCAAAGTTAATCTCCCGCTCGAGAGGGACTCCTAGTATATTTTTTGGGAACACCTTCGGATACTCACATACAACTGGGACGACTGGAGAGTCGGGGTTTTGGACCTAGAATCCTTAACCCGGACTAGATGATATACACAACCCATAGAGATCATCTTCCTGGCCTTAAAGTAGGAAACAAAACGACCTATAGGCATAGATGAACTATCCTTTGATTCAAGGATTGGCTCACCCAAAAATCAAAACTCTACTGACCAGGTTCTACAATTAACTTCAGCATAGCAAGCATACAACCAATCCATACTGAAAATAACATTGAAATATGTCACGTCTAATTCCACTAAGTCGATTGAGGTGACTTTCTGAAGAATTGTGATACGGTAATATATGTATAACCGTCGAGCTATAACTGACTCATCAACAGGAGTAGAGATCGAGAAGAGTTCTGATAGGATTTCAAGATTGACATCGAAATTGGTAGCAACATAGGGAGTCAGGAAGGATAATGTGGCTCCTAGGACTAGCAATGTATAAACATCAAGATGGAATACTCATAACATAGTTGTGACCATATCTGGTAAGCTCTCCTACTCCTAGCGTGAGGAAAGAGCATAGAAGTGATTTTGGCGCTGATCGCCACCGACACAAAATGATACGCCCTGCTGGGATGGGCGAGCTGCTAAAGCAGTGGCTGGGGTACGACCTTTACCATCACTCTATCTAGTTGATGGGCAATCCCAAAATCTATGTTCAGGCTTCCCAAATCTGTAACAAGCATCTGAACTGACCAAGCACTCTCCTAGGTAGTTCTTACCATACTCTTGTAAGCTGGGAATGTGTGTTCCCCTGACATGCTCCTCTAACCCCTAGAGCCTGATGCTCTACCTCTTTAATCACCTCTGGGTCTAGATGCGACACTACTGATGATGGAGCTGGGGTTGATGACCTCAAGTAGGATTGTGGGTGACGTCCACCACCAAACCTTTACTGAGAATACCCACAGTGTCCTGTCCTAACCCTCTTGGCCTCTCTCTCCCTCTCTTTCATCTGATTCTCCTCTATTTGCTGAGCATAAATCAACAATCGAGAGATATCCATGTCATTGATAAGCATAGTGGTCCTTCACTCTTTAACTGGCGAATCTGCAACCCCTGATATAAACTTGCTCATATGAGATCTTGGCTCGGCAACCATCTCTGGAGCATACTTGGACAGCTAGATGAACCTCAAGGCATACTCTTAAACAGTCATGTTGTTCTGCTACACATTGACTACTTTGTTGCCTCTGCTTCCCTCAACTCTCAGGAAAAGAACCTATCCAAGAATGCCATAACAAGCTCATCCTAGCCAATAGAAGTTGCACCTACTCCATCCATTGATAGAACCAAATGTGAACTACCCCATTCAGTTGATAAGAGGCCAAATCTGCACTCTCCTCTCCCAAAACTCCCATAATTTGGGTAATCTTCTGGATCTCTTTGATGAACTCCTGTGGATCCTCGTCCACCTTAGAACATGAAACTTTGGCAGGTTCATTCTGGTGAAGTCTCGCACTCTAGCTGCTGCAACATTTTCATTAGTTTTCACATGGGCAATGCCTGCTGGTTGACCTGGGCTGTCATAACCTGTGCCATCATCTGAAAAGTAGCTCTAAACATAGCATGAGTCACCTACTCATGCAAGGGTTCTGCTGGAGATGGTGGGGCTAGCTAGGGTCCATCTCCATTGCCAATCCTACAGCCATTGTCGTTTCCATTCCTTCGTCCCTTTACATGGCGGGGAGGCATATTTCTACAAACGCGTATAACACGAATTAGAGAAATAGAGAGATTTTGACTTCATTGCATGACATAGATCATGAAAGAAGGGAAGTTTCCTTAAACTCCTGTAGTCACTTCCTTATAAGTGTGGCGCGCTTTGCACCCATGAAAAAGAAACTACTCAACGTGACTTTCAAACACCCTAGGACACACTTAAACCTATTGCTCGATACCAAGTTTGTCATTACCCAAGCATGGACCGTAGATCGTAACACGGGACCTAGAACTGTGAATGTATCCAAGTTAACCCATGGCATATACATAGAATATTATTGAGCATAAACTAAGCGGAAATAGAACGTGAGCATATCATAACATAAGCGGAAATCTAAGATCATAAGACATACATAACCACAAATCAATACCGTTGAATCATCTAAGCATAGCTATCTAAAAAGCCTCTAGTCATAGGATGACCTGATGGGAAAACACCTCCAACTAGATCTCCTAAAGTTTGAAAACTGAAAGACATAAAAATAAAAGACATGCGTCAAAACTTATGTCCTCGGATCATGAGGACTCACCAAGAGCTGGACTGGACTAGAGTAGGTGTAAATCTAATGGAAAGGTTGGGACTAATCACTTTAAACTATATCATTAGATGTTATAGCATAAAAGTATGTTGTCGGTACTTTAAATGTACTAAGTAAGTAGGTTAAATAAAACATGAGATCAAGGACCACATGCTAAGATCATAATCGTAAGATAGTCATAAACAGGAGTTATTCATCATAAATTGAAGCATAACGACCCAAGGTTTTGAAAGTAAAACCATACAGCTTAACATGTTTGAAATTGTAAGTAAAAACTCACAAATGGTTCAATGGGTGAAATATACTATAAAACATGATAACGTATACCCTAAACATGAACATCCTAAAACATGAGGAACAATGGGACATTCTTATAACCGACACCATCATGAATGAGCACATGATTCCCAACTATCTTGCTCATATTGGTAGATCCATCTTGAGCCTTGCCATAGCAAAGAACGATAAAGGCGTGATATCACTTTTGAGCCTATTCGGGAGGGGGGAAAACTCTCTAGTAAGGCCCCAATCATGAATAAACCTACGGTAGCACGTAGTTCTGAGACCTGGGTGCGCTGAATCCCGTCTTACTCGGTGCTAAATACTACTCCCAAATCATGCATATTGGTCATATTTATAATCATGAAACATACTTTGTTTTGCATGGGATTGTTAGTAAACATGAAAGACATAAACATACTTAACATACGTAAACTATCCATGAAAATAATGTCACTGATTCGGCCATGCTACATAAGCTTGAGATTCATGAAATTTTTGCATAATTGAGTAAATCATCATAAGTTGAGAAAAAAGGTTTATAAAGATTCTTATAGAAAACATGCAATCATAATCATAAAACATGAATTGAATTATAATAGAGTTGAATTCATAGAATATTATAAGAGATCTCATCAAAATTGGTTCTAACCCTAGAATCTCCATAAAACATGATTCGAGACTTGAATTTATCAAATGGAGAAGGGTTTGTGAATGAAGGTTGAAAATTCCATTCATTACTCTACATACTTGGGTTTGATGAATCTTAGACTTGATTTGATGACCCAAGAGAAATTGAGAAGGAGAAGATGATGAACCTTAGCTCTTCCTTGAGAGAGAATTTCTAACTTATGGCATTTGGAGAGAATGAGGGCTTAGTCTAAGTATAACCCATTAATCAGCTCTTTAGAAAGCTAAAGACGATGTCACTTAGAAGTTAAAAGCCTATGATTTTAATAAAATACCCCTGAACTGCCGAACTAAAACTCTAGCTTGCAGAACCTACAACCCATACGATGGGTTGTTGGTTCAAAAAACAGGTCTAGGGTTCAATTGAACCCTGCTTCTACTTTGAATCACCCTCTAAACCTACTCCAAGGACTAGAGCTAATGGACAATACAATCTAACAACGGGTCATAAATTCCCTTGTTAGTTCTGGGTGAATTTTGGCATTTTTCATAAGCTCTCCACTAAGGGAAAACCAACGAGCTGTTGGTCCAAAGGATGGCTCGTCAAGTGGTTCGTCCAATGGCCTGGTGCCATTTTTCCTACTGGTTTCTCTGCAAGTCTAGGATATAATCTTAAGGGCTTTAAGGGTATTACAATTGCACAAGGAAATCCAGAGTGGCATAATGATGCATCCGGGAGAATAGTTAGAAAAACTGCTGGATTAATAGAGGTAGACAGTGTGCATGCCCTGAAAGCTCATTTAGCCTCTTTGCAAAACCAGATGATGACACAGTTCAGTAGGCTAAATTTGGCTCAACCGCAGGCATAGGTACATGCAGTTTAACTAGCTTAAAGCTGGTGTGAAATATATTGAGGCACTGGTCATGTGATAGACACTTGTGCAACAAACCCAAAGTCAGTATATTTTGTTGGTAATGTGCATAGATGGAACCAGAACTATGGGAGCACCTACAACAGAAACTGGCAGAATCATCCTAACTTCCCTTAGGGTGGAAATCATAGTCAAAGTCATAATTTTAAGTAGCCGCAACAGCAGCAGGGTATGCAAGCTAATGTCCACTAAAGCAACATAGAGGAGATGTTGCAAAACATCATGGCTGACCGGCTCAAATGGCAACTGAGCTTAAAAATCAGCATCTAGCCACAAGGAACCTAGAAATGTAGTGCGGCAAATAGCTGCAACACAGAATACCAAACCTTAAGGGGCTTTACCGAGTGACACAAATCCAAACCCAAGGCAGGTCATGGCTATTATCTTGAGGATCAGGTGAGAGATAGATGATGCACCATTAAAACAGAAGAAGAATGAGATGCAAGTTGAATTGACAAGCCAGAGCCCATCTGCAAATAAGGGTAATCCAAGGTAGCTATAGAGAAGAATGCCCAACCAGTAGTACAGACGACAAAGAGACTACCACCACCATTCCCCCAAAGAAATTAGAATAGAAAGAAAGATGCATGTTGCAAGAAGTTCTTTGAAATTTTCAAAGAAATTCACATAAATATTCCTCTGATTGATATTTTCCAGGGAATGCCCAAGAATGCTAAATACTTGAAGGAGGTGGTGCCGAACAAGAGGAGGATGGTTGGTGTGGAGATTGTAGCACTCACTGAAGAGTGTAGCTCAAGGGTGATGAGAAAGCTGCCAGAAAAGCTCAAAAACTCTTGGAATTTCACCCTCCCATACAAACTGGTGGAAGTGAGTTAATGAAGCCCTTATTTGATATAGGGGAAAGTGTAAACTTTATGCCCTTATTATTGTTCAACACCCTTGGTTTGGGAAAACCAAGGCCTTCTGGAGTTATGTTGCAGCTAGCTGACTGAACCAAAGTGGTTCCAGAAGGGATCATAGAGGATGTGCTCATCAAAGCTGGTAAATTCATAATACCTATTGACTTTATTATTCTTGACTCTGAAGTTAATGTTAGGGTACCAATAATACTAGGACGTTCACGTCACTACCCGAGCTAGTACCCTGTACCGAGATACGCGACCTAAAATCCGTATAGCTCCAAGCTAACCCATGGTATGGGCAAGTTCACCTTCCGTCTGTATCTGAGTTTCCTTAGTACGAATGATACAATGACTCATTACTGCCTCCTATGACTCGTACCAGGAGTTGTCATCACTGGACCGAGAGAAACTGCTACTTACCATGACTGCTCCTATGACCCGTGACTTTAAACCACGACTCATACAATGAATCATTTTGAGGAATTTTGCATATTCTTTTCATTGATTCTACTACAACTCTGGGCTTGATCGTAGGGACTTTTAGGGTGTTACATTATCTCCCCCTTGGAAATATTCAACCCCAAATGGAGACTAATTAAGCTAAAAAGATGGGGAAAGAGCTGCAATCCCAATACTGAAAGCTATAGACTGAAAAACTGACGGAGTGATTGACTCCGAACTGAGATACATGACTGAACTAAATTCATGAAACATAAATGCATGCTATAATATGAAAGGAGTAAGAGACATGAACTTTACATGAAACTTAATAGAGTACTAAGGAGAAAACTAGTACCTCATGATGGAACTAAGCCGGAAGGGAAACGATATGGGTATCTAGCCATCATATCTGCTTTAGCTTCCCAAGTAGCCCCTGACGTCACCCGCATCAAGTGCCAATAATTTGACGACTCTTTTTCACATCGAGTGCGTCCGCAAGTGTACGGGTCGTGCAAGTAATATAGTGGCTCTTTTTAAGAACCGGATTGTCG
>JACEIK010001314.1:263623-276143 GCA_018107945.1 Datura stramonium
CTCCCACTTCTCCCTTCACTCCTAGGCAGTTTTCCAGAATAAAATCATGACCAAATGGAATTAGGAGCTAAGGGTCCTATTTATAGTAAATGGAGAACGTACTAAATTTGGCCTGTCGTGGAACGGCTCCGTGTCACGGAGTGTATCGCGGAGCACTACCTCCGTGTCACGGAGTGTATCGCGGAGCACTACCTCCGTGACACAGAGGCATCGCAAAAGCTCACTGGAAATCACCCCGAAAATTGGGTATAAAATTCAAGGAAAAAGGGTATAAAATTCAAGCATGAAATTCAGCAAAAATCATGACGTTTGAGATGAGGACCAGCGCTCCACCAAAATACACCGGCGAAACGCCAACTGATCGTAAATGCTAAATATACTAAAGAGGATCATCTACACAGACCGCAGATCAACATCGAGTACCACCGGTGCCAACACTAGACTATTCCAGAACTCACTGGACAGTAGATGCGACAAATCGGCAGATGGCGGATCAGCACCGATGAACCTCCAGTGAATCATAAGTGATAGCCATCAGGAAAGGGCAAAAGCGTCTAGCTCAGAAAAAGAGAAGCACTTTTACCCTACTTTTGTACCTTTCTAGAAAAGAGGAGAACTGAACATTCCATTCCATTGAATATTGAATAGGACGTAGAGAAGTTTGAGATTGAATTGTAGGGAGTGAAGTCTTCATCTTCTTGTTTGAAAAGGTAGAAAAAAACTCCATTGGAGACCAGAACCTTGTGCTTGAATTTTCTTACTCATTTTATTGAATGGATATTGAAATATTACTCAATGCAATGTCTTTTTTTACTTACATGAGTAGCTAAATTCCTTGTTAGGGGTGTGTGAACGATTGGGTCTAATTTGTACTAGTATTATTTAATTTATCTTAGATTTACATAATTGGTATAATTCTAGTGTTTCCTCGGATTTTTAATCTAAATACTCATAGTTGCAAATGTGAGTTGTATTTACTTACTCTATTGTTTCTTGAAAAATGGATTTAGAGTATGGGTGAGGAAACACTAGTGGGTAATTTGTTGTTGATCATGTGGGGTTTGGCTAGAGATAGCCGAAGACCATTGTCACACACCTATTGAGAATCAAAGCTAGAAATAGTTTGATTCTTACCCAAGTTATTGTGGTTGTTGTGAAAAGGACTTTGGGGTTTGAGAAAACCCGAGGCATAAGACACCTAATTGGTTGAAAAACATCGGGTGCCACCTCGCCACGACAAATTATACTATTGAGTAATTCTAGGAGTTGTTAGTAATTCCAATCCAATGATTCACACCCCTAGTATTCTCTCTTTTAGTATTTTCTACACTTTGTCCCTATTTGCGTGTGCGAATTTGCAGTTCAATTGACAAGTTGTGATTCCCCCAATCATTACTTTATTGTTTTTGAGACATTGATGCAAGTTACTTCAATTTGTTAGACAATCTTGCATGATCAACTACTATTCCCTGTGGGGTTCGACCCCAACACTCTCTGCCTTGGGTGATTCTTTAAGGTGAGAGAGACACCCTACTCANTTGTTTTTGAGACATTGATGCAAGTTACTTCAATTTGTTAGACAATCTTGCATGATCAACTACTATTCCCTGTGGGGTTCGACCCCAACACTCGTCGGGTATATTTGTTTTGCCAATGACCATTTACGCTCCATCCTTGCAAGAAGTGAATTTGGACGTTATAAAAAATGGTATTGTTGCTGGGGAATATAATTTGATAGCCTTTAGTTGTTTGTTATTTTGAATTGATTTCGCATCTTGGTTGGTTTGACTTTACTCTTATGATTGGTACCATCGAGTTTGATCTTGATATGAGTCAACACTCACAAAAAGGAAAAGGTTCAGTGGATGGGCATATGGATCACGAGGGTGATGATCCCGTGATGCCCAATCTAGCGGATGCCAGCCTACCTCCTATGGTAGGGAATGCAATTTTTCATATGACGAGTACAATGTTGAACTTACTCTAAATAAAGGGGTTCTTCGGAGGAATACCAAGTGAGAACGCAAATAGGCATCTCTGCAACTTCCTTTAGATTTGCCAACCCTTCAACATCGCAAATATAAGACAAGTGTCGATCAAATTGAGGCTCTTCACATTTTCACTAACAGGGGAAGCCACCGCTTGGTTGGAGGAGTTGCCTCCTAGGCCTATTACCATTTGGAATGAGCTTACAGAAGCATTTTTGACAGGTTCTTCCCTCCTTTGAGGATGCTACAGTTGAGGGATAACATTACAAATTTTTGTCAACTTGCGGGGGAACAACTCTATGAAGCATGGTTGAGGTTTAAGAAAAAGGTTTCCATTTTCCCAAACCATGGGTTGCTCGATGGGATTTTACTTCAGAGCTTCTATCGTTCATTGGATTTTACCAACAAGTATGTGGCAAATAATTTGGCAGGGGGATCTATCATGGATCATCCCTATGGAGTGGCCAAGGCACTTCTTGATAGAATGACTAAGACCAATCGAGCATGGCATAATAGAGAAGTGGAAGTATCTTCTAGTGGTATTTCCCCCAACCTTATACATGCAAAGATGAGGAAAAGGGATGAGGCTAGAGATGAAAGTCTTGCTAAAATGATGACCCAGCTAGAGTTGATGACGAAAAATGTGATGGGAGCTGGTGCAAAGAATGTGAATAATGTAGGTGCCCAAAGCCATACTCCATTTGATGATGACACTTTACCACTAAGTTATGAGGAGGAGTGTCAATACATGGAAGGCCAAGTGGGGGTTCTAGCCCTGGGTATCAAGGTGCTAATGAAGACCCTTGGCGCCCACGGGATGAGAATCAAGGTTGGAGAAATTGTGACAATCAAGGATGGGGGAGAGAGAAATGATCAATGGGGGAATAGATATCAAAATTGTGAAGGAGAGTGATATAACCGATGTTCTGACCCCTATGTGCCTCCTCGAAAAGCAGATGCATCTCAAGGGCATCTTGGAGTGAGTGATGTGGGCAACTCGAAGATTGAAAACATGTTATCTCGGGTGTAGAAGAAGGTATAATCCACCGACAATGGGGTTAAAGGGTTAAAATGGGATGTTTCTAACCTTTTTAAATAATGAGTTCCCACTTGGCGTCGATCAAGCACCTTGAAGCCCAAATGAACCACTTGTCTTCACAAATGAACTCCCACATGAAAGGTGCACTCCCTAGTGACATTGTTCCCAATCCAAAGAAAGATGGCCATTATATGGCAATCGTGACTAGGAATGGCAAGTTATTGACTGATGTGGGCGTGAAGCCCAAAGATGTTGTTGCCCGAAGGGAAAATTGTCACGACCCGAACGGAGGCTCGTATCGCAACACGGGACAAGGAGCCTCGAGAGACTCCAAGTTGACCCATGGCATAAGCATACATCTAACTCGATAAATAAAACTGAAGAATCAACATGATCAACTTAGCGGAAGTCTAAATTAAACATAATACACAATCTGAAGCTGAATACATCCTTTGTTTGAAAAGCCTCTAAACATGATGAGTTGATGGGACAAGACCCCAACTAACTAAATAAAGCTGAAACTGAAAATACATAAAGGAAATCCGAATAAGTCTAGTCCTCGGGAGATGAGGACTCACCAACAACATAATATGTTAACTCTGAAGACTAACTACGAATGGGGTTAAGCCTGAGAGCCGGGTCCTGTATCATGAAACGATACAACATAGAGTGTGTGGTCAGTACATGGAATGTACTGAGTATGAAAGGTAAGTAAAATGGACATTTAAGAATAGGTAAAAAAATCATAAAAGATCATAAGAGTGGAACAACATGCTCGTAACAAGAATATCATACAATAACATAAGGCTCAAGTTTTTCTTTAAAACAATCACTCATAACACATTCAGTACCAGAGTCATAAGAGAAACTTTACAAATCGTCACTTGAGCGAAATTAAAATAACATACTAATGCATAAAACATGTGAAATAATGGGAGATTCTTACAACCGACATACCCCATATGAGCACATATGGAGCCCGACCTGTAAATCTCTAGTCGGGAGGTTGTTCATACCTTACCAAGGGTAGAACCATGAAGGGTGTGATATCACACATGAGAGAGCCCATTTGGGCAAAGGGGACATTCACAAGGGAGGTCCCATAATGTCCTACGGTGGTGCGTAGTTCTGAGATTCGGGGAAAAATCTGAGCCCCCAACCTACTCTGTGTAAAATACTTCTCCCAAAACATATATAGTGCTCACAGTATAATATACATTAGATTCATGAACTAGTTAAATCATGATAATCATAAGTGTTCTTATAAATACATGAACTAGCCATGAGGGTAAGGCCCGTGAGTCGGCCAAAAACATAATTAGAAAAATCATGAGATTCATGCATACTTGTAAGTCATGTATAGGTTTTGCAAATCATAAGTTCAAAATGGGAATTTGAATAAATCCATATTATGACTCATAAATCATGATGGGTTTGTGAATATCAACAATAGAAGTAGAGATCACAACTCAATTCATCATATGACATGCATATTTAGGCATAATTTATTAGAAATTGAAATAAACAAGTTTATAATTGAACTAGTTGTAAAATCTAATCATGATTCATAAAATATGATGTGAATCATGAAAAGTAATAACCCGTGGATAGATCGTTAGAATTCCACAAGATTTAAGATAAAACCCAATAAAATTTTTGAAGAACACTTCATGAATTAGGAGAGATTGGGAACGGGTGTGAAAGAAAACACCCGCTCATAACCCTACATACCTGTAAATGGCTGATTCTTACTCTTTTGAATGCCCAAGAAGAAATTGAAGAAAACCTTGAAGGATTTCCTTGATCACCTCTCTACACTATCATTCATGCATGAATGAATATGAAAATGTCCTATAATGAACTTAACCCCTTTAAAAGTAATTATTCATAACTCCAAATGACGTGGTTTAGGCCTTAGGATCTTAGAAATTACGGAGAAGCCCTTATTAAATTTGCAGAAAATAACTGTCAACTGGTCCCAACGAGGGACCTAACGACTCGTCATCATGGACCATGACTCGTGGAGTCATTCATTAAGTACACTGCTCATCTGATCATCTGGGCTCATCACGGGTAACATCACGATCTGTTACAGGTGACCACGACTCGTGGTCACCACCCGTCATTTGCACTGCCCCAACACCAAATAATTCTTCAACTAGCTGACCACGACCCTCCCACGAATCGTGGTGACTGACCACGACTCGTGGGGTCCTTCCATTAAGTCCACAACCATCCTTTTCCTATTTTCTCAATCACCATTCCCTAGAACTAACCTAACGAATAGTGGGGCCTAACTACGACTCATGGTCACGCCCGTGGGGATATCATTTCCCAAACTTCAAATTCATATCTTGGGCAATACCACGAGTCACATCAAAACTCGCGGCTGCTCTGCACGGGTCACCTCACGACCCGTTCTATGCCTGATGCCAGATTTTAAGTGTTTTTCTTCGTTTCAACTCCCCAGTATAATCTTTGGGCTTCCGGGGTATAACAATATCTCCCCCTTGGGAACATTCGTCCTCGAATGTTGGAAAACATACAGAAAAGTAGAGAAATACAATCATCACATTCAAATACTGATCATTTAAGCCGAAAAACTGACAGAATGACTACCTCTGATTCAAACTACATAGATGAACTGAATTCACAAATCATACATGCATCTATATACATAAAAGAAACTTGAGCATATGAACTGAACATGAAAACTAAATAGAGTTTTAGGTCAAAACTGATACCTCAAGCTGGAACTGAGCCGGTAGAGAATAAATGTGGGTATCTACCCATCATATCCTCTTCGGATTCCCATGTAGCTCCCTCAACATGTTGATTTCTCCATAACACTTTAACTGAAGCTATTTCCGTGTTCCTTAGCCTTCGAACTTGATGATCCAGTATTTCTACCGGAACCTCCTCATAACTAAGGCTATCTTTCACACCAACACTATCCACCGGAAAAACTAGAGTTGGATCACCCAAACACTTCTTTAAGAGCGACACATGGAAAACAAGATGCACAGAAGCTATTTCTGAGGGTAACTCCAATTCATAAGCCACCTTGCCAACACGTCTCACTATCCGGCAAGGGACGATATAGCGGGGACTAAGTTTTCCCTCCTTTTCAAACCTCATCACTCCCTTCATGGGAGACACCTTCAAAAATACCCAATTATCAACTTCAAATTCTAATTCCCTTCTTCTCACATCGGTATAGGACTTTTGGCAACTCTGAGCAGTTTTCAACCTGTCCCTTATCAACTGAACCTTTGTCATAGCCTCCTGAATCGAACTCTGGTCCTATCATATCCGCTTCACCAGCCTTAAACCAATAGATGGGAAATCTACATCTCTTTCAATAGAGAGCCTTAAACGGCGCCATCTGAATGCTAGAATGATAGTTTTTATTGTATGCAAATTCAATAAGAGGCAAATGGCCATCCCATCTACCCTTGAAGTCAATTACACATTCTCTTAACATGTCCTCGAGAGTCTAAATTGTCCGCTCCTCTTGACCGCCCATTTGTGGGTGAAATATTGTACTGAGCTTAACTTGAGTACCAAGTCCTTTTTTAAATGACATCCAAAACTGAGACGTAAATTGGGTACCTCGATCTGATATGATGGACAAGAGTTCTCCATGCAATCGAACTAGCTTCTGGATATTTAATTTGGCATAATCCTCCGCCGAATCCATGGTTTTGACTGGTAGGAAATGAGCGGCGTTGGTCAACCTGTCTACCACCACCCAAATGGAGTCATATTATCGACGAGTGCGAGGAAACCCTGTGATGAAGTCCATGTTGATTTCTTCCCACTTTCAAGTAGGGATACTGATATCCTGAAGCACACCTCCCGATTTTTGATGCTCGACCTTTACTTGCTGACATTTTGGACACTTCGCTACAAACTCAGCGATGTCCTTCTTAATGCCCTTCCACCAATAGACTTCCCGTAAGTCACGGTACATCTTGGTGGAACCTGGATTGATAGAATACCTAGATCCATGAGTCTCGTGCAACATCTGGCTCCTCAAATCATCCATATCCGGAACACATAGGTGACCCTAGTATCGAAGAACACCATCTCCCCCTTTGGAGAAGGCATCCACCTTCTGATTTTGAACGGCTTCCTTTAACTTTATCAAAATTGGGTCCTCATCTTGCCTAGCTTTTACATCATTCAACTAGAATGATTCTGATTCGTTCTGAATAACAACACCGCCATTGGTCGTGTCAATAACCTAACTCCCAACCTTGCGAGTCGGTGCACATTCTTCACCAGCTTTTTATTCCCCTCATCCACATGGGACACACTCTTCATAGAGAGTCTATTAAGTGCATCTGCTACTACATTGGCCTTACCCGGATGCTAAAGGACAATCATATCATAGTCCTTGAGTAGCTCTAACTACCTCCTTTGCCGAAGATTGAGATCCTTCTACGTGAACACATATTGTAAGCTCTTATGGTCTGTAAACACTTCCACGTGGACACTGCACAAATAATGTCTCCATATCTTCAAGGAAAATACCACTGCGACCAATTCAAGATCATGGGTCGGGTAATTCTTCCCATGGACCTTTAATTGTCTAGAGGCATATGCCATAACTTTCCCGTGCTGCATCAACACACACCCAAATCCGATCCCTGAAGCATCACAATACACTACGAACCTATTGGTACCCTCGGGTAGAGTCAACACTGGTGCAGAAGTAAGTGGAGTCTTCAACTCTTGGAAGCTCTTCTCACAAGCCTCCGACCATTGGAATTTCACTTTCTTCTGGGTCAATTTGCTCAAAGGTGCAACAATACATGAGTAACCCTCAAAAAATCAAGCCATCTAAACCCAAGAAGCTCCGAATATCTGAAGGATTCACTGGTCTAGGCCAATTCTTTACCGCTTCTATTTTCTGAGAGTCCACCATTATGCCTTAGCTTGATACGACATGGCCCAAAAATGCTATGGAGTTCAACCAAAACTTGCACTTGTTGAATTTATCATATAATTGGCGATCCTTAAGAATCTGAAGCACTATTATCAAATGAGCAGCATGTTCCTCCTCGCTCTGAGAGTATATCAAGATATCATTAATAAACACAATCACAAACATATCCAGGTATGCCTTGAAGACCCTGTTCATAAAGTCCATAAATTCTGCAGGAGAATTCGTTAGTCCAAAAGACATAACCACAAACTCATAATGACCATATCGCATCCTGAAGGCTATCTTCGAAATGTCACTTTCCCGAACTCTGAGCTGATGATACCCGGATGTGAGATCTATTTTTGAGAAACACTTGGCACCCTGAAGTTTGTCGAATAAATCATTATTGGGTAGAGGATACCTGTTCTTGAAGGTGACTTTGTTCAATTGTCGATAATGAATACACATACGAAGAGAACCATCTTCCTTTCGGACAAGCAGAACTGGTGCACCCCATAGGGACTTTCTCGGTCTAACGGAACCCTTATCTAATAGGTCATTCAACTATTCTTTCAACTCTTTCAGCTGGCTGGAGCCATTCTGTAGGGAGGAATAGATATTGGTTGCGTGTTGGGGAGACAGTCGATGCCAAAATCAATCTCCCGCTAGGGAGGGATTCTCGATAAATCATCTGGAAGACTTCTGAATAATCACATAATACTGGAACTGACTGGATAGTCGGGGTCTCGGACTCGACATCCTTAACTCTAAATAGATGGTACACACAACCTTTAGAAATCATCTTTCTAGCCTTAAGGTAGGAAATGAAATGACCTGCAGGCACAGCTGAACCACCCTTCCACTCTAAGACTGGTTTACCCAAAAATCTGAACTCTACTGCCCGGGTTCTACAATTAATAGAAGAACAACACCCATACAACTAATCCATGCCGAGAATAATATTGAAGTCAGGTATGGCTAACTCTACAAGGTCTGCGGAGGTGACTTTATGCAATATTGTGATCGGACAACTTCTATACACTTGCCTAGCTACAACTGAATCACCAATGGGAGTAGAGACTAAGAATGGTAGAAAAACAAATTCGAGAATGACTCCAAAGCTACTAGAAACATAACGTGTCATAAAAGACAAGGTAGCTCTAATGTGTTGTGGATTTACAGCACTTTCGACGCTCAAAACTAAGAAAATAGCATGGACTTAGTTATATTTATGTGGATAAAAAGCACTTTTCCTTTGGTTACAGGATAAATTGGTGGTGGAGATAAAATGTGCAAAATTTGTCCTGGAAGTGTTAAAATAGGCTCAACTCATAGTTCACAGTACGAGCTGTAGGAAGGTCTTACGAGTCGTACTGCTGGCCATGAGAAGTTGCAGCAGGCTAAGGATGAAGATGTGCATTATACGAGTCTCAGTATGAGTCATACAAAGCTTGTACAAGTCGTGGTGAAGAATTCGTGAAAAGATTCAAAATATTTGCACAAGAGGCTGACTCCTGCTACGGATAGACAATACGAATCGTGGAACAAAGGTATGAGTCGTACCATAGCATTTGTGCAGGACTTCAAAAGTATTTCAAAGTCTCAGAGTCGAGCCACGGGAGTACAATATTACTCATAGGACGTAGGCATGAGTCGTACTAGGATCCAGCACTTAGCCAAAATTCAGCCAGTCAACAATTTTCGAGAGGAAGGTACGATGCATAGGATCATGGTACGGATCATAGGATGTGGCACTGGCAGAACAAGATATGGAAATTCACCCTGTTAGCCTAAGAAAAGTATTTTATGTCTGTATAAATACATTTTATGTTTTATTTTTTAGAACGTGAGTGTGTGGATGCGAGAGAATAGTTAGAAAACATTGATAAAGGAGAGCATTGAGTTGATTTGACTTGTGATCAACCTTTTCTTGAATTCTTCTTGTTCTTGCTACTTGTTCGAAGATTTTGCTGATTTATTAAAAGAAGTGTCTTTCTCATTCATAATTGTGAGTATTGATTTATGTTCTTCATCATGAATACAAATCACAACCTTACAACTATGAGAAGCCAAAACCTCCATAGCTAGGGTTGTGGGAACCATGGTGGACTAACACACCAGGTTGCACAAAATGATTCTAAACCAATACTGAATGCTTATATTGTATTATGTTCATGCTTAAACGTTTCTTAACGGTGCACAACGTTAGGAAATGCCCGAATTCTTTACTTTCTTAGGTCTAAGAGGTAGAGATTAGGAAAAGAGAATTACAAAAGAGCCTTGATCTTGAGGATCATTGTATTAACTTGAGTGTTGGTCGTAGGATAGTTAAATCTGGAACTTAGTGATAACGGATAGTCTGAAACCACTCATGAGACTTGGTCGAGTGATTGAGTATAGTCATTCAATAGGGACTGGTCGATCGTCTGAATGAACCTTTGTTATTAGTTCTATAAGTAAGTATTGGTGATGATCATGAGTGTATACCAAAGCAGTTATGAATCCATGGGGAACACAAACCCTAGTTATCCTTTAATATTGATTCAAAACCGAACTTTTGAAAATTGTTATTATTATCTTTTCTTTAGAATCCCCCAATTTTGATGTAACTACCTAACAAGTTCACTTACCGATTGTAATCTAGCTCTTCCATATTCCCTGTGGGATCGACCCCAACCTCTAGTTGTGTTCTTTATTGACAACGTCCGCTTCATACTTCGGTAAGAGGTATGGTTTGGGCATTATCAAAAAGTGGGGTCGTTGTCAGGGAGGGGGTGTACTTGTGATTTTTGGGGAATTTGTTTTTATTCATCTGAGGGTTTTTCTTGGCGTGTTTCTTTTCCCTTTGGCATGCTATCTAGTAAAACCGGCATGTGTAGGGTTTTTATTTTTAGTTTGTGATTTTTGTTTAATTAGGAAATAACTTAAGAGTACTCAGCCAATGAAAATGCACTAGTTTTGCTTTTTGGAAAAAAAAATTGACCCTGTTTAAATTTTTTTTATGCATTAGCTATGTATTTATGACAACATGCATGATTTCTGTGGATCTTTTGATGTCATTTAGTTTATTAACATGAGTAGTCTTGTTAAGCTATGTATAAACTAGACAGGTGAGGTGAAAATAGTTCATGTACCATAGGTGAGTGAGGTATAGTACTCAGTTCGGTATTGTGTTGAAGATCTAGAACTTGTCTGGTGGTCTTTTCATAGGCCAAGGATGGTTGGTTAGGATATGTCTATAGGCCATTTTTGATTAGCTCACTTTTAGCCCATATGGCCCTACCAAAATTACATGAATCCCTTGATCCCAAGTTTGAGCCTTAATAGACCATGTTTCTTTGATTTATCAATTAACCGTATCCATTTATTTATAATGAACCTATTTTGGCCCTGGTCCTTCCTTAGATATTGTGAACTTCAATATAGGCAAAATGTTTAAGTTGAGGGTAGCTAGAGTGGGGGTGCGTAAATGGTGGGAACGAGAAAAAGGGTAAGAAAAGAGAAAAAGGGCGAAAATGAGGTGTGGTGAGGTGAAAAGAAAAGAGATGAAAAATATTGAGAATCCTGAAAAAGAAATTTCAAAAGAAAATGAAAATGCTGAAAAAGTTAAAAATACACCACACCCATGAAAATGTATATAAAAGAGGTGAAAAGGGAAGAAAAGGGAATGAAAGAATAAAGGGTGAAATAGGTGAATGGTTGTCACGACCCAAATGTACACCCGGATTGTAGATATGGAAAAAGAAGCCCCGAGAGACCCCATGTCGACCCATGGCATGAGCATACATCTAATTCAATCACATGAGCGAAAGAATTAGCATAGAGAACGTAATCATAACATAACATGAGGGAAAACAGTACAATACGGAGGAATATAACTTTTAGTCTGATAAGCCTCTAAACATGAAACACGGATTGATGGGACAACTCCCCAACTAATCCAATATTCAGAAACTAAAAGAATAACATAGAGTGTGCACATGTAGCTCTCGGAACATGAGGACTCACCAAGTACGCAGAGAGCAAGGTTGAACTAGCTACGGGTGAGGATGAGCCTGAGAACTGGGACCTATATCATGAAACAATACAACATAGAAAGTATGCGGGCAGTACGTGGAATGTACTGAGTATGCAAGGTAAGTAAAATGGACATTTAAAATATTTAAACCTCGTAAATGAACATAAGATAAGACAACATGCTCATAACATAAATGTCGTAATATAACATAAGGCTCAAGGTTTTCAAAACATTCGTAATACAATCGTAATCTTAATCATAAGAGAAAAACTTTAATCAACATGACTCAAGCCAATATACATAATCATAAACATGCATAAATCATGAGGAATAGTGGAAGATTCTCTTAACCGACATACCTCATATGAGCACAAATGAAGCCCAACTTGTAACCCTAGTCGGGAGGGTGTTCGTACCTTACCAAGGGTAGGAACCATGAACGGCATGATTGACGACTCTTTTTCGCATCGAGCGCGTCCGCAAGTGTACGGGTCGTGCAAGTAATATAGTGGCTCTTTTTAAGAACCGGATTGTCGAACCCACAG
>JACEIK010001315.1:37720-55686 GCA_018107945.1 Datura stramonium
TCATTAACACTTGAGTTAATTATTACCTTAGTTCAGTCCCTGTGGGATCGATACTTGGCTTACTTAAGCCATTTTACTACTTGTTCGACCACGTGCACTTACGTGTAGTTACCAAACGCCCGAACAGTACCCACCCTCAGCAACACAGCTAGTCACTCAGTGATATCTCAACTTCTTCTGTGGTGAGTCCTCATCTACCGAAGGCCGAAGTTCCATCTTCAGTTTTATGATTTTTCTTTAGTTTCAGAAATTAGAGTTAGCAGGGGGCTTGTCCCAGCAACTCATCAGTCATTTTAGATGGCTTTCAGACAGTAATTATAGTTTAAGCCTTGGTTACAGATTTTTATTCATATTGTATTACTATTTGGTGCTAGCTTATTTCATTGCCAACTTCCTCTTTACAATGATTAGTTTCAATATATCAGTCTTAGTAGCAATATGCTTTACCATGGGTTTGCTTGGGGTCACTCGTGTTCCTACGTACAGTGCCGCGTTCGAGTGCGAACTTGGGTCATGACAAACTTGGTATTAGAGCATCAGGTTTAAAGTATCCTAGGTTGTCTAAAAGCCACGTCAAGTAGAGTTCTTTTAAGAGGTGTAAAGCGTGCCACACTTACGAGGGGGAGGCTACGAGGCGTTTTTAGGAAAATTAACTTTCTTCATGATTCTTATTGTTTATAGAGTTTGGTCTCTAAAATTATCCTCCTTACTCGTGCTTTACCCTTTTCTGTTCACAATGCCTTCAGAAAGGGGACACAAAAGGAGGGTGTAACCACTATAGAAAATGTTGACCTGGTTGCCTATCAGCCAAAAGGGGTGGCTCAGATTTGGAAGAAGACATGGAAGGAAGGAAGGCAGAATAGTGCAGGTCCAGTGGAATAGGATGAGCTGGTTATGGCATTCTTGAACAGATTCTTTCCCTGAGAGTTAAGAGAAGCAAAGGCTATGGAATATATGAACTTGAAGCAGAAAAAGTTTTATACCCCATAAGTTTCTATCGTTTAACCGATGCATGCGTATGTATGTTAAGAGTTTAGAGGGACGATGCATATGGGAAAGGGCTTGGGGGTGACTATATGAGAATGATGTCGAGCGAGCAGGAGGTCGGGGCTGGAGCCTGGGCGCCCTGGGTGATGCACCGCGCAGTCTGCCCAGCGCCATAGCCGGCGCATTGCGCCCCTGGCCCGACACGATGGGCGCGCATCTCGCCCCTGTTCCACCGTCTCTTATATATATATGTGTGTTCTAAGTTAAGTCCCTTTTCATTTAAAACATTTTTCAAAATAGATCACGAACCTATGACATTCTCTCTCAATTTCTCTTTGGTTTATAGCAAAATTATGCCATTAAACTCCATTCAAACACAAATTCGTCTTGGATAACAAGTTCCAGGCCTACATGCAATGTCCCTACGGAGTAATTTCTTGAAATCTTGCTCGGAGTATCATAACCCCGCCGAGTAAAAGTTATTGAAATCACTTCTAATTGAGTCCTAAGCCGCTATAAGTGATAGGTAAGCATTTCTACGTTCTAAACTCTAGCGAATTTGTAAGCTGTCAGTTGAATTGAATAGAGATTTAATTGTAGTTGCTATGCTTAAAGGTTATTCTTATTTTCCGATTCCAAGTATTGGAATAGACTTATTCTCTCATCATAAGAGCTGCAATTTGGTGGAATTATTGATTTGAGTATGGAATTGGTTGGATGAACAGAAAGTGACTATTAAGGTATGTTAAAGCTAATCCTTTTGGAAAGTTATTCTCATCGTAACATTGATATGACTTGTACTTCTATAGTAACTTACGACTACGAATGTTGTAGTTAATCGTTATGAATAGATTTGAGGTTGTCTAGTAGGGGTTGATCATACTTCGTATGACCTCTCACTGTGAATAGCCAAGGGACTGTTAGTCGTAGGAACTGGTTACGGAGCCATAAATTGATTACGGAGCTATGATGCTTCCAATGCTTACGGAGCTATAGATTACTTATGGAGTCGGGATGCTGCTATCATTCACAGAACTATAAGATTGCTTTTGGAGCTATTATACTGCTTATGAGATACTGAATTGCTTACAGAGCTATTAAGTGTCTGATGCGGCAAAAGTAAAGCCTTCGGGGCCACGGTAGAGTCTTCTATGAACTCCTTCTATGAAAGAGATCACATTACCGACCCTCACGAGGGCCTAGTTTTCCTGAGACGCAGTTGCAGTCACTTAGGGAGCCTCAATGGTACTGATAGGGGTATATAGACTATTTGGCGTTTTCCAGGGCTTATGGGGGCCCAGATAGTTTATTCTGTGTCAATTGTACTTTCCAAGATGATGGGGGCCCGGTTAGGTTCTTGTTTGTATATTTACTTGCTAGTTATACATCAGATTGCGAGGCTATTGAGGTTGAACTCTTATCCTTCCTATTGATTACTTTCAGTCCTTTTATCGGTTGTGTTCAACGTTTATTACTGCCCTGACGCCCACATATGGTGTGATGCATACTTGCCTTCAGGTACGGGCAGACGTGTTTCAGAACTTCCTTAGCAATCATGCAGGGTTACAAGATCAGTCAACTCATTTTATCCACAGTTGTTAGTCATAAAGGTTGTCTCTTTTTTTTGCACAATTTTGGGTAGGTCGAGGCCCCATCCCGGCCACTATTCCACTTTTGGAGTCTTCAAGACTACAATTTCTAATTGTTGGTTGTTTTTGGCTGTGTAGGGCCCATATGTGTTAAATTTTATATGTTGGTCGTGTGGGGCTAGTGTAGCTTTCGTTAGCTGCCTTGTTGGCTATAGTTGATATATGACTGCCTATTTTCCTTTTTTTATGACTTAGACAACATCATGGTCCTGTCGGCTCGCATAGAATCCTTTTATTATTGTCACTGCTAGGTTAGCTGTTTCTTTACAGATTTGTTGTGTGGCCTTGTCGGCCCAAAGCTGTGTCTATAGACAAGATATAGTTGTTCATTTTATTGATTTTAAGTTGCTGGTAGTCACAAGAGGTACATATGCCCAGCTAGGTCATCCCTGGTTCCAGTGTGGCACTAGGTGCCAGTCATGCCTCCCAAGGTAGGACATGACAAACTTGGTATCAGAGCAATGTTATATCCTAGGGATTCGACAAGCCATGTCTAGAAGACTCTTATCTATGGGTGTGTTGTGCACCAGATTCCATAGACAAGAGGCTACGAGGAATGACACCATGGTTACCCTCCTTTCTTTTCCCAAATCATGCTATAGAGCTATGTTGTGTAGTGTAACACCCCGAATGTTTCAAGATCACATTCGGGGCTTAAGGAAAGAAATCAAAATAAAAAGGGACGTGTTGTGCAGAACTAGTCGGGGAACGACGCGTTAGAAGGCCAAAAGGATCGTGGTTAGCCCCGTGGGAAAACAGTTTTAAGGTATGATTTAGTCAGGTGATGATGGACGACCTGATGAGTAATCTTTCCTAGCAATGACTTGTCAGGTTGGTCGTCAGATGGAGGGCAGGGTCCCCGAGTTAAGCCTTAAGTAGTGTAGTTGACGGAAGGATGTGACGAGTCGTTAGGTGAGGCAACAGCTCACCATGTCAGTCATTAGGAAGGAGGAGCTAAGACCATGAAGGATAGTTCTAGTGTACTTAACGGGCGATAAAATGAGTCGTTGGTTGGGGCGACGACTCGTTATGTTAGTCGTGACTCCAAATAAGGGGAATTTTTCCATTTTTCTCCAACGGAAGTTTCGTAAACTCCTATGCTTTTAACTTTTAAACTGTGTCATTTTGTATATTGTTTGGGACGTTTTTAAGGGGTTTTTCATTCCTAAACCCTCATTCTCTCAACACTCCTTCTTCTATTCTAAATATCAAGGTTCCCCAAGGTTTTTCCTCCAAGCTTCAAGGTGCAATTTCGTGTGGGATTTCTTATACCAGGTATGTGGGTCTTCAACAAGGATATTCTTCCATCCTTGTGCCTCAAAATATTTTCATTAAAAACTCAGTTTCAATTAATCTAAAAAAGCATGACCTAGGGCTTGTATGATGAGAAAATTCTTCTATATTCTTCTTAAATGCTAAAATCCTATGAAATTATGAATTTATTTGGAATGTGAATTAATTGGTGGCTTTAAAATGTGGATTATATGTTGGAAATGCAAGAGTGTAGCATGTTCTTCATAAATTGGCTTGAGTATTGAATGATATTTGTTTATTGCTCACTTGATTATCGTAGTAATTCATGAACATGATGGAATTGTGAAAATATTGTATTATTAATCCCTAATGACCTAATTATGACATTGATGACTATGTAGGGATGAGTTGGAGTTTGTGGGCTTGAGCAGTTGAAAGTAAATTATGTATTATCACAATATTTTCAATTTAGTTGATTGGGTATGATTAGATTGTATTTATATTGATGGATTATGAAACTTGAGCAGATTCTAAATTGTTTTTCCTTACAAAAAAAATATTTTCCAAATTTTTGAATCTAAAATGGCCATGGATGAAAAGTTCGTTAAAGAAGTGATTTATGATAAATATGAGAGGATGATGAGGTTGATGATGAAGAGCATGATTCTACAGCTACCCATTATTATGTTGTTGTTNTATTATGTTGTTGTTTTCAAAATGAATTGATTAGATCCAACTGTGACGAAGCTTTGGGTAATGCCCACATGTCTATTTAAAATGATGATTTTCTCAAAATAAGCTTACCACATTGTTTGGAGCGAAGTCTCCCAAATTTTATAAATGTTAGGTTTTGGTATGTTTTGGAATAAATGAAGCCATGCATCTATGATAAAGTATGAGTGGAATCTATTAATCTTGTGTGACCTTAAGCTACATGTTGAATGAGATGAATTTGGAGGTTTGAATGTCATGACAGTATAATGCACAAGGTGAATCTACGGGATTCTTGTTAGCAAGAATGTTTTTTATAGTCAGTTGAGATTCTCGTTAGCAAGAATATTTCCATAGTCAGTCGGGATTCTCATTAGCAAGAGTAGTTCCCTAGTCAGTTGGGACTCACATCCCTAGCTACTAGCCGTGCATGTTTCCCCTTAGTCGGTCGGGACTAACATCCCTAGCCAGTTAGTGACTCTCTATATCAGAGCATTTCTCTCCCTTTGATAGTTGGGGATTCTCGTTAGTAAGAATGTTTCCCTTTGATAGTTAGGGACGCTCCCTTTGACAGTCAAGAACTTCCTTGAACAAGTCACGGACCCTCTTGATTTCAGTCATGGAATCATACCTCTATAGTATTTCCGATTATTACTTTTCCGCATCAGTTGATCTTATAATGATGTATGCCCTTATAATGTGGTTATGATGATATGAATATGTGAATCTCATATAAGGTTATCGTATCTCATTTCAGTTACATTACTATTATTGTGTTTTTATATACTTCTTTTCTTTATATGCTTCTGAGTTAGTTGATTACGCTTCCGGCATACTCAGTACATTCCAAGTACTAACCGCACGCCTCTTGTGCTATATCATTTCATGATATAGATTCAGGTCTCCAGGTTCCGCCGTGTGGCTAGATATGCTTCAATTCTCCTAGCTGCTAGTGGTGAGTCCTCATTTTTCAAGTACGTGGTTTATATTCTTAGTTTTAATATGTTTTAGTTTTCAGACTTTGGGAGTTAGCTGGGGGCTTGTCCGAGCAACTCATTAGTTTAGTAGAAGGCTTTCAGACTTGTCTAAACAGATTCAACATTATATCTAAGTGTTGTTAAATTGTCCTAATGGTGTATATTAAATTCTTGATATTAGCTTCCGATTATTTATGTTGTTAGTCATTTTTGATGTTAAGTGTATGCTATGATTATGCCATGGGTCGACTTGGAGCCTTTTGGGGTTCCTTGTTTTGTCTTACGGCTAGGGTGTGAACTCGGGTCGTGAAAAGCATAGTATCAAAGCAAAGTCTTAGAGTGTCCTAGGTTTTCTAAAAGCCGCGTTACATAAATTCTTCTTCATAGGTGTGAAGCGCGCCACACTTATGGAGAAAAGGCTATGAGACATTTTAGGAATGTCCCATTTTCTTCATGATCCTTACCGTGCATAGATTATGAAACTTTAAATTGTTCTTCCTCTAACTCGTGCTTTACGCTCTCATAGATAAAGCCTCCTAGAGGAGTGAATGGAAGAAGGCGTGGTAACGATCGTCAGCAGGTGCAACCAGCCCAGGCAGACCCAATGGATGATCATGTTACTCATGCAGAGTTTCAAGCAGCCTTTCACATGTTGGCACAGGCCCTGACCGCTTAGATAAACCAGCAGGCGGTGGCCAGTGCTCCTCATAATGGGAATGAAATGACGACAAGAATAAGGAATTTTCTTCGGATGAACCCACCCGAATTCTTAGGAAAAAGGGTGGATGAGGACCCATATGAGTTCTTGGAATAAATTCAGAAGATTACTCAAGTTATGGGAGTGAAAGGAAATGAGAGCGCAGACTTAGCCTCCTACCAGTTAAAGGGAGTTGCTTACATCTGGTATTGTAAGTGGAGAGACAGTCGGGGAGTTGGAGCGAGTCCCATAGGTTTGGATAAATTTA
This sequence comes from Datura stramonium, assembly GCA_018107945.1. NCBI lineage: Eukaryota > Viridiplantae > Streptophyta > Magnoliopsida > Solanales > Solanaceae > Datura > Datura stramonium. Next base: position 44,264 of record JACEIK010001315.1, read on the forward strand.
TGATAGCATTTTTGGACAAGTTTTTTGCTCGGGAGTTGAGGGAGGCAAAGGCAGCAGAGTTCATTAACTTTAAACAGAATAACATGAATGTCCAGGAGTATGCATTGGATTTCACTCGGTTATCTAAGTATGCACCAAAAAGGGTAGCCGACCAGCGAGCCTGAGTGAGCAGGTTTGTGAATGGAATGTCAGACTCCTTAGTCAAAGAATGCAGGATTGCCATGTTGCACTGGGACATAGACTTCCCACGCTTGGTAATATTTTCTCAACATATGGAAGCAGAACAGGTGAAAGAAAAAGAGAGAGAGGCCAAGAGGGCCAGGACTGGAGACCTAGACTTCTCCTATCAGAGGTCGAGTGCCGGACATTGCTCAAGTTACCAGTAGAAACCAATAGCCCCAGCACCTTCGACAACCAGTGCTCCGTATAAGCCTAGAGGGAGGGATATTACGTACCCATTGTGTATGAGCTATTGAAAGCATCACTTGGGAGTGTGCATGGCCGGCTCAGATGTTTGTTTTTTGTGCGGCAAGGCGGGCCATATGCACCGATAGTGCATAGCGGCTAAGCTAGGAAAGAGTAGTTCCTTGACCACTTCTTCAACAACTCTAATAGCCTTCCTGTTTCAGCAGGGTGCATCCTCTAATCCGGGTGGCGGGCATCATCAAAACCGCTCCTATACCATAGCAGCCCATCGGGATAAGGGAAAAATGCTGGTAGCGGCCACAGGTATGATGTGAATCTTGTGTTATCCGTTATATGTTTCCAACATCAGTATTGAATAAGAAGCTCTTTTGTGATTATGGGAAAAGATTGTTGATGTGTGATATGAATAACTGTTAGCGTAAGGCTCACAGTGAAGGTTAGAATTTAATGAGGAGTTAAGAATTAGTAATTTAGCCTAACCTGAAGAATGATTCAGGAGCCTTAGAACGATTACTTTAAGCTAAGGGGGAGATAGTGAATATGTGAAATAAGTCGGACCTTGAGAATGCTCATAAAAGGAATTTCAGCCTTAGTAGTTACAGTATATCAAACTCTACTACATTCAGATAACCTCCCTTGTACCTCGGTTAAAGTTAAGTTATGTTTATCCCTAGGTGCAGATTCCCGAGGTTTAGAAATAGCCACTTTAGACAGTGATGTCAGTCTTGCTCTATGAGTTCTTTATGCTCATTTTAATGTTATGAATCAATTATGTGTGTTGATTTATGTTTTCCAGTGTGGTCAGCTCGAACTCATTCTTTAGAAGTCATTTAATTAACTCAATAGAGTCGGATTATCTCTTGTATGTACTAAGTTTCAGATGTCGAGAATAAATCGGGCTCAGGAATTCCTTATCCTCAGCTAGATTAGATATCGTGAATCCTAGCTAGTTTCAAGAAGCGATTTGAGAATGAAGGTTTAGCTTGTGTCCTTTCCATTGTTCCACCTAGCTCTATGTTCGTTTTCCCTTGTGCCATGGTATGCGTGTTTGATGTGGATATTAAATTTGATGTGTAAGGATGTTCCGGAGTCAGATACTCCCTTGGTGTTTAGCTATGATTGATTGATATTTGGATAGCAGTTTTGTCTCTATCTTTTCAGTATGTTCAACCAAAATTTGAGGATGAATATTCCCAAGGAGGAGATATTGTAACACCTTGAATGTTTTGAAGATCAGATTCTGGGCTTAGGGATAGAAATCAGATTAAAAAGGGAAGTGTTGTGCAGAACGAGTCGGGGGAAGACTCGTTAGGAGGCCTAATAGATCATGGTTAGCCCCATGGGAAAACAATTTTTAGGTATGATTAAGTCAGATGATGACGTACGACCTAATGAGTCGTCTAGCCTGGCAACAACACGTCAGGTCAGTCGTTGGATGGAGGGCAGGGTCCCCAAGTTAAGCCTTAAGTAGTGTAGTTGACAGAAGGATGTGACGAGTCGTTAGGTAAGGCAACGACTCGTCATGGTCGTTAGGATTGAGGAGACGAGACCATGAAGGAAAGTTCCAGTGTACTGGGCGATAAAACGATTCATTGGTTGGGGTGACGACTCGGTACGTTAGTCGTGACTCCTGATTCGGGGAAACTCCTATGATTTTAACTTTTAAACTATGTCGTTTTGTATATTGTTTTGGACGTTTTTAAGGGGTTTTTCATGCCTAAACCCTCATTCTCTCAACAATCCTTCTTCTCCTCTCAATATCAAGGTTCCCCAAGATTTTTCCTCCAAGCTTCAAGGTGCAATTTCATGTGGGATTTCTTCTACCAGTTATGCGGGTCTTCAATAAGGATATTCTTCCATTCTTGTGCCTCAAAATATTTTTATTAAAAACCCATTTTCAATTAATCTAGAAAAGAATGACCTAGGTCTTGTATGATGATAAAATTCTTCTATATTCTTTTTAAATGCTAAAATCCTCTGAAATTATGAATTTATTTGGAATGTAAATTAATGGGTTGCTTTGAAATGTGGATTATATGTTGGGAATGAAAGAGTGTAGCATGTTCTTCATAAATTTGCTTTAGTATTGAATGGGATTTTCTTATTGCTCACTTGATTATCATAGTAATTCATGAACATGATGGAATTGTGGAAATATTGTATGATCAATCCCTAATTGCCCGATTATGACATTGATGACTATGTTCGGATGAGTTGGAGTTTGTGGGCTTGAACATTTGAAAGTAAATTATGTAGTATCACCATGTTTTCAATTTAGTTCATTAGACATGATTAGATTGTATTTATATTTATGGATTATCAAGCTTGGGTGGATTTTAAATTGTTTTTCCTTACAAAAAAAAAATATTTTCCAAATTTTTTAATCTAAAACGCCCATGGATGAAAAGTTTGTAAGTGGAGTGGTTTATGATAAATGTGATATGATAATGAGGTTGATGATGAAGAGCATGTTTCTACAACTATCCATGATTATGTTGCTGTTTTCAAAATGAATTGATTAAATCCAAGTGTGACGAAGGTTTGGGTAATGCCCACATGTCAATTTAAAATGATAATTTTCCCGAAATAAGCTTACCACATTATTTGGAGCAAAGTCTCCCAAATTTTATAAATGTTACCTTGTGGTATGCTTTGAAATAAATTAATCCATGCATCTATGATAAAGTATGAGTGGAATCTATTAATAATGCATGACCTTATGCTACATGTTTAATGAGATGAATTCGGAGTTTTGAATTTAATGATAGTATAACGCGCAAAGTGAATCCATGGGATTTTCATTAGCAAGAATATTTTCCCTAATTAGTCTGGACTCTCATCTCTATCTGCTAGTCATGCATGTTTCTCCTTAGTCGGTCAGGACTAACATCCTTAGCCAGTTAGTGACTCTCTATATCAGAGCATTTTTCCTCCCTTTGACAGTCGGGGATTCTCGTTAGTAAGAATATTTTCCTTTGATAGTCAGGGACGCTCCCTTTGACAGTCAAGAACTTCCTTAAACAACTTAGGGACCCTGTTGATATCATTCATGGCTTCGTACCCGATTATTACGTTTGCGCATCAGTTGAACCTATAATGATGTATGCCCTTATAATGTTGTTATGTTCATATGAATATGTGAATCTCATATAAGGTTGTCGTATTTCATTTCAATTACATTACTATTATTGTGTTTCTATATACTTCTTTTTTTGTATATGTTTATGAGTTAGTTTACTATGCTTCCTGCATACTCAGTACATTCCAAGTACTGACCACATGCCTCTTGTGCTATATCATTTCATGATATAGATTCAGGTCTCTAGGTTCCGTCGCGTGGTTAGATACGCTTCTCTCTCTCCTAGTTGCTAGTGGTGAGTTCTCATTTTCGAAGGACGTGGTTTATGTTCCTATTTTTACTATGTTTCAGTTTTTAGACTTTTGGAGTTAGCTGGGGGCTCGTCCCAGCAACTCATCAGTTTAGTAGAAGGCTTTCAGACTAGTCTAGACAGATTCAGTCTTGTATCTAAGTGTTGTTAAATTGTCCTTATGGTGTATTTCTTGATATTAGGTTCTACTTATTAATGTTGTTAGTCATGTATGATGTTATGTTTATGCAATGATTATCCCATGGGTCGACTTGGAGCCTTTCGGGGTTCCTTATCCCGTGTTACGGCTAGGGTTTGAACTCGGGTCATTACATTTAGGGTTGAGTCCCTAAGCTTACATTATTTTTCTTATCTACAGAGAACATGTCCAACAAACGACAGAATACAGTTGGTCAGGAGTTGGATACCACTGCAAGAGAAGGCACTAGCTGAGTTCCACAATCAGAGACGGACGGATTTGAGGGCGAGTGGGAGACATTACCTCGATATCCCCAGCATTCTCTGCCACACCAAGAGCACCCCAAGGCAGCAGATACATTAGTACCTCCCCAAGTCATCCCTATACCGTCTGATCAGGAGGTTAGAAGTGTGATTTACATGCTAGCTTTGATGATGGTCGATCAGTGCCAGCCTGTGGCATACATTGTTGTTGAATCTACTAAATGAAACAGAAGTTGGAGGGTCTGTGACTTTCTCACTTTGAGTCCTCTGCAGTTTACGGGAACACATTCCAGAGAGGACCCTTAGGACTTCTTAGACTAGTTGCAGTGAATATTCATGGTAACGCATGCTTCGTCCACAGAGTCGGTTGACTTGGAAGTGTTTTGTCTATGAGATATAGCGGTTCTATGGTACGAGAGCTGGGAAAGATCTAGGGGTAGAGATGTACCCCCACCTACTTGGTTGGGTTTTTCGAAGTCCTTCATAGATCATTATCTGCCTTGAGAGATCTGAAAAGCCCAGGTGGATCACCTCTTACATCTGGAGTACGACAAAAGGAGCGTTCGGGTGTACGCACTAAGGTTTGACTCCTTGGCAAGATATGCACTAGCTTTTGTTGATACTATGCCAGCTAGGGTACACCTGTTTATCAAGGGGCTTTCTACGGAATATATGGAGGTCTGTATTACAAGTACCTTGCTTGAGGACATGGATATTTCGCGCATTTAGGCTTTTGCTCAAAACATAGAGGGAATCAGACAGCGCCAGTATGAGGCCGAGAGGGTAAGTCGGGAGTAGCACCGGATGGCGAGACCCACTAATTTGCAGCCAGAATTTCGAGGGGGGACTAGACCTCGATTGCCAAGTAGACCACCTAGGCCTTTGCCTCCGCACAAGCAGGATGCTAAATCAAATCGTTATGGATAGTCAGGTCCTGGAAAGATTTCACCAGCATCAAGCTCACAGCAACAGAGAGGTTTTGCTTAGAGTAGGCCCGTTGCATGGTATTTTAGGATTTGTAGTCGACAACACTTTGGGAGGTGTAGATACAATTCTACTGCATGTTACATTTATGGGAAATAGGGCCATATAATGAGGGATTGTCCGAATAGAGATTAGGGGGATCGAGACCAACAGAACAAGTCCTTAGTAGGATCACATTCTTCGATACCTTCAGCAGGGAGCAGGCCCTCAGCTCCAGCTGGCAGAGGCAGAGGTAGATCAGGGGCATCCAATTGTGGAAGTGGTATAGATTGCACTTACACCTTACCAGGGCGACATGAGTAAGAGTCATCACCAGATGTTGTGACAGGTATGCTGAATGTTTGCTCTCACCTGGTTTATGTTTTGATAGATCCAGGTTGTACTTTGTCTTACGTTACTCCGCTAGTGGCACATGAATTTTTTATAACGCCAGAGTTGTTGTAGTGACTATTTTCTGTAGCCACACCTGTGGGTGACTCTTTTATTTCTAAGAGGATTTATCAGGGCTGTATTATAGAGGTTGTGGGTCGCCAGACTTTAGCAGAGTTAGTGGAGCTAGAAATGTCCTCCTAGAAATTGGCTAGCACCATGTTATTCCAATGTGGAGTACTGGAACAAGACTGTTTGATTTCATTTATTAGGGTAGATAGTGCGAGAATGGAAAGGCAACGCAGCCATGCCAAAATGTGGGTTTATATCCTATCTTCGGGTGAGGAAGCTAAGATCAAAGGGTTGTATTTACCACATTATTAAGGTTCGAGATATGTAGGCAGAATCCCCGACTCTTCAGTCCGTTCTTGTGGTCAGTGAATTTTTGGATGTATTCCTGGATGAGCTTCCTGGTATTCCCCTAGAGCGTGAGATCGATTTCTCTATCAACCTACCACCAGGTACACAACCTATATCCATTGCTTCGTATCAAAAGGCTCCTGCCTAGCGGAAGAAATTGAAACAACAATTGAATGATTTTCTAGATAAGGGCTTTATCATGCCTAGTGTTTGCTGTGGAGTGTGCCAGTTTTGTTTGTAAGGAAGAAGGATGTCTCCCTATGGATGTGTATAGATTATTGACAACTGAATAAAGTTACTATTAAGAATAAATATCTCCTTCCAAGGATAGATGATTTATTTGATAAACTGTAGGGGGGAAAATATTTCTCCAAAATAGACTTAAGGTCAGGGTATCATCAGGTGCAAGTCGGGGAGAAAGATATTCTGAAGACAACTTTCAGGACTAGGTATGTTCATTTTGAATTCTTGGTCATGTCCTTTGGATTGGGGAATGTCCCAGCAGTGTTCATAGGCTTAATGTACAACATCTTCAATCCATATTTAGATCTATTTGTGATAGTGTTTATTGATGATATTCTGGTATATTTACGCTCAGAAGCTGAACATAGAGATCATTTGTGAACAGTATTACAGGTCCTCAGAGACCACAAGTTATATGTGAAGTTCTCGAAATGTGAATTTCTTGTTAAATTCTGTAGCTTTCATGTGCCATATGGTGTCAGATATAGGTATCCAGGTTGACTCGTTGAAAAAGGCAGTGAAGACATGGCCTAGACGCACAACTTCCACTTAGGTTCGTAGCTTCCTGGGGATACCCGGGTATTACAGAAGGTTCATTGAAGGATTCTCGTCCTTATCAGTGCCATTGACTCAGAAAGAAGCTAAGTTCCACAGGAACGAGGCTTGTGAACAAAGTTTCTAGGAGCTGAAAAATAGGTTGGCATATGCACCAGTATTAGCCTTACTGGAATGCTCAGAGGGCTACATTGTGTACTGTAACTCTTCGGGCGTTAGGTTAGGGTGTGTTTTGATGCAACATGGAAAGGTGATTGCCTATGCTTCAAGGCAGCTAAGGAAGCACTAGAAGAATTACTTCACCCATGATTTAGAATTGGCGGCAGTCTTTCATGCTTTGAAAATATGGAGGAACTACTTATATGGTGTTCATGTAGATATCTTTACGGGTCCAAAAAGCCTCTAGTATAACTTCGCGCAGAAAGAGTTGAATTTGTGGCGGCTTCGTCGGATAGAATTACTGAAAGACTATGATGTGATCATCCTATATCACCTAGATAAGGCTAATATTGTAGTTGCTACTCTTAGTCGCAGATCCATGAGCAGTCTAGCATATTTGAGGCCCGAACAGTGGGAAATGGCTCGAGAGTTGTACCAGTTAGACAATCTAGCAGTCCAGGTAGTAGATTTAGGGAATAATAAGGCATGATCTAGAATACATCCATGTCATCTCTAGTTGTGGAGGTGAAGGAGGGATAGTACAAGGACCCTAGACTAGTACATCTCAGAGACAAGGTTTAGTAGGATGAACTATCGACTTTTGAGTTAATGGGAAATGGTGTCCTAAGGTTTAGAGGCCAACTCTATGTTCCAGATATAGCAGGGCTTCGCCAGCAGATTATGGCCAAGGTACATTATTCTCATTACTCTCTTCACCAAGGTTTGACGAAGATGTACCGTGATATAAAGGAAATATGTTGGTGTCCCGGAATGAAGAAAGGTGTAGTTGAGTTCGTAGCACAATGCCCTAATTGCCTATAGGTGAAACCTGAACATCAGAAACCTGGCGGACTGACTTAGGAAATAGATGTACCTATGTGGAAATGGGCAGCCATTAATATGGATTTTGTTACAGGGCTGCCTCACACCAGGCGTAAATTCAACTCCATTTGGGTTATCTTCGGCAGGCTGGCAAACATAGCCTATTTCTTGCTAGACGGGACTACTTGTTCTGCTGAGATTATGTTGAGTTATATATTAAGGAAATAGTCTGACTATATAGCGTCCCAACATCTATTATTTCTGATAGAGAGGCACAATTCACAACAAGATTCTTGCAGTCATTTTAGAATGGATTGGGGGTGCAAGTTAATTTTAGTACAACTTTCCATCCCCAGACAGACGGTCAGGAAGAATGCACCTTTCAAATGCTCGAGGATATGCTTCGGGCGTGTGTGCTACACTTTGGAAGGAGTTAGGACAAGCGCCTACATCTTATTGAGTTTGCGTACAATAATAGTTATCATTCTGCTATTCAGATGGCGCCTTATTAGGATTTATATGGATGAAAATGTAGGTCACCCATAGGATGGTTTGAAGTAGGGGAAGCAAGGTTGATCGGACCTGATATGATACACAATCAAAATAAAAGTTGAAACTTATCAGAGAGCATTTTCTAACATCCTTGAGTCGCCAGAAGTCCTATTTCGATGTGCATTGTAGAGAAATGAAGTTTGATGTTGATGATTGAGTATTCCTTAAGGTTTCGCCTATGAAAGGCGGTATGAGATTTAGCAATAAGGGAAAGTTTAGCCCTAGGTTCATTGGATCATATCTAATCCTTCGAAGGATAGGCCTAGTAGCATATAAGTTAGAACTCCCTTCGGGGCTAGAATATTTTCATCCAGTTTTCCACGTGTCAATGCTATGGAAGTACATAGGAGACCCATCCCAGGTTATTCCAGTTAAGGATGTTCGAGTCACTGAGGAATTGTCCTACGAAGAGACCCCAGTTTCTATATTAGATCGACAGGATTGGAGGCTGAGGACTAAAGTTGTATCCTCTGTTAAAGTCCTATGGAGGAACAAAAGTATAGAAGAGATGACCTAAGAAGCTGAGGACGACATGAGTTCTAAATATCCTCACTTATTCCAAGATTGACCCAGATTATGTAGTAGAGGTTAGATTGTTGCTCAGTTATTGTTGTATTGTGTATATTATCAGTATTGATCAGTTTTCACTTTTATGTTATGGAGCTATGTTGTAGTGTTGTTTGTATCATCCTATAAGATGCCTATGTTCGACTTTTCTACGTATTAGGTTTTTGGATAGTCCATATTATAGAGAAGACTCTGCCGAAATATCTCGGACAATGGTTACATGAGTTGAGTCTCTTAAGTTTAAGAATACATTCGAGGACAAGTGTTCCTAAGGGGGGGATGATGTTACACCCCATATGTTTCTATCGTTTAACCGATGCTCACGTACGAATGTAAAGAGTTTTGGGATACGACGCATATGGGAAAGGGCTCGAGCGGTGAGCATATGAGTATGGTGCCGAGCAAGCAGGAGGCAGGGGCGGAGGGTGGGCACACTGGGGGTCGCGCCGCGCTGCCTGCTCGGTGCCATGGCCGGCACATCGCGCCCTTGGCCCTACGCGATGAGCGGCGCGCCATGTCCCCTAGCCACTTCCTCTTATATATATACATATATATATATTCTAAGTTAAGTCCCTTTTAATTTAAAACATTTCTCAAAACATACCACGGTCGTACCACTGTTCTCTCTCAACTTCTCTTTAGCTTTTAGAAAAATTACGACATTAAACTCTATTCAAACGCAAATTCGTCTTGGATAACGAGTTCCAAGCTTATGATGAATGTCCCTACGGAGCTACTTTTTGAAATCTCACTTAGAGTATATGAACCTTGTCGAGTAAAAGTTGTATAAATAACTTCTAATTGAGTCCTAAGCGGCTACAAGTGGTAGGTAAGCATTTCTACCGTCTAAATTTTCAGGAATTTGTAAGCTTGCTGTTGAATTTAATAGAGTTTGAATTGTAGTTGCTATGTTAAAAAGGTTATTGTTATTTTCCGATTCCTAGTATTGAAATTGCCTTATTCACTCAGCGTAAAGGCTACAATTTGGTGGAATTACCGACTTAATGTTGGAATTGGTTGGGTGAATAGAAATCAACGATTAAGGTACAATAAGGCTACTCTTTTCGACATGTTATTCTTGTCGTAACATTGATACGACTTGTACTTCTGTAGTAACTTAAGACTACAAATGTTGTAGTTAGTCATTACGATTAGATTTAAGGTTGTAGCGTAGCATCCCTGGTAGGGGTTGATCATATTTCGTATAACCTCTCGCTGTGAATAGCTGAGGGACAGTTAGTCGTATAAAATGCTTACGGAGCCATAAACTTCTTACGGAGCTATGATGCTGCTAATTCTTACAGAGTCATAGATTGCTTATAGAGTCACGATGCTGCAATCATTTACAAAACTATAAGATTTCTTTCGGAGCTATTGTATCGCATATGAGCTACTGAATTGCTTACAGAGATATTAAGTGTTTGAAAGGACTAAAATAAATCCTTCGGGGCCACGTTGGAGTCTTCTATGAACTCCTTCTATGCAAGAGATGACATTACCGACCCACACGAGGGCCTGGTTTGCCTGAGACGCAGTTGCAGTCACTTATGGAGCCTCAAGGGTACTGATAGGGGTATACAAACTATATAGAGCTTACTATGGCTTATAGGGGCCCAGGTAGGTTATTCTGTGTTGATTTTACCTTCCAAGCTTATGGGGACCAGGTTTAGTTCATGTTTGTATATTTACTTGCCAGTTGTACTTAAGATTGCGAGGCTATTTAGGTTGAACTCTTATCCTTCCTATTTATTACTTTCATTCCTTTTATCAGTTATGTTCAGCTTTATTACTGCCTTATATATTCGGTACATATTGTACTGACGCCCACATATGGGGCGTTGCATATGATCTCGGGAAAAATAGCATGCCCGAGTGATGCTTTATATCTTAATTTAGTCTTGTTTAGCTAATTAATTATATACATTTTCATGTAATTTTATGTAAATGTTAATATATGTACTAACCAGTATGATTAGTCCTTGTTTTTTAGGTTTCAATGATTTTGATGAACTAATTTATAAGTTGGTGAAGTAGAGGAATGGAGTCGGGAGCAAATTGTGAAAGTCGGCAAGGAGCATGCCTTGGCAAGCCTAGCCGCGCCAGGCAGCGTTCCACGCTGTGCGTGTGCCGTGCCCAGCGTCGTGCCACGCCCATGCCAGGCGCACGAGACAAGGTAGCATGTAGGCAGGTTCCAGCGCGCCAGCGTCGTGCCACGTCAGGCCAGCTGCGCGTCGGCAGCATGCCAACATGCTGCATGAGAAGCGTGTCACGCTGGCCAGCGCAGTGACCCTCGGCAATTTTGGCATTCTGAGGCAATTTCCAGTGTGCCTCCGTGTTACCTCCGTGTCACGTAGGAAGTGCTCCGCGATACACTCCATGACACAGAGCCATTCCACGAAAGGCTAAATTTTGCACGATTCTCATTTACTATAAATAGGTCCCTTAGCTCCTAAAATCATTTTGTCACGATTTTATTCTGGAAAACCACCTAGGAGT
>JACEIK010001315.1:74973-104617 GCA_018107945.1 Datura stramonium
GTCACTGGTATGTTACGAGTATTCCATCATGAAGTGTATGCATTGGTAGATTCAGTGTATATCTTATATTTTGTGACTCCTTATGTTGCTGTTAGTTTCAGAGTCAATCCCGAAATCCTATCAGAATCCTTCTCAGTCTCCACTATTGTCGGTGAGTCAGTTTTAGCTCGACTGGTATAATGAAATTACCCTGTCATGATTCTTCAGAAATTGTCACCTCAGTTTATGTAGTGGAGTTAGATATGACGAATTTCGATGTTATATTTAGTATGGATTGGTTACATGCATGTTATGCCTCAGTCAATTGTTGAACCATATGGTAGAGTTCTGATTTTCAGGTGAGCCAGTCCTAGAGTGGAAGGGTAGTTCAGTTGTTCCTGTAGGTCGCTTTGTTTCCTATCCAAGGCCAAAAACATGATATCTAAGTGTTGTGTGTAGCATCTATTTTAGGTCAAGAATTCTACATTTGAGACCCCGACTCTTCAGTCTATCCATGTTGTATGTTAGTGTCCGGAGGTGATCCTAGATGAACTATCGAGAATCCCTCCAGAGCAAGACATTGAATTTTGTATTGACCTTGTCCATGATATACACAACCTAAATCCATTCCTCCTTAAAGAATGGCCCTAGCAAGGCTAAAGGAGTTGAAAGAGAAGTTGAAAGATCTCCTAGATAAGGGTTTCATCAGACTTAGCAAATCCCCTGGAGTGCTCCAATTTTCTTTGTCCAAAAGAGGGATGATTCCCTTAGGATGTGCATTGATTATCAGTAGGTTAACAAGGTCATGATCAAGAATAAGTACCCCCTCCCCAGGATTAACGATCTTTTTGACCAGCTTCAGGGTGGTAAGTGCTTTTCAAAGATAAACCTCAGATCCGGTAATCACTAGCTCAAAATAAGGGAGAGCGACATCCCAAGGACAACCTTTAGGATTTGGTACGGTCACTATGAGTTCGTAGTTATGTCTTTTAGACTAACGAATGCTCCTGCAACTTTTATGGACTTCATGAACTGGGTGTTTAAGCAATATTTGCATATGTTCGTGATTGTCTTCATAGATGACATTCTTATATATTCTCGAAGTGAAGAGAAGCATGCCACTAATTTGAGGATTGTATGACAAACTCTCATGGATCGCTAGTTTTTTGCTAAATTCAGCAAGTGCAATTGTGGCAAAACTCAGTAGCATTTTTGGCCAAATAATGTCTAGTAAGGGTGTGCAGGTGGACTCTCAAAAGATAGAACCGATGAAGAATTGGCTTAGACCTATCTGTCCTTTAGATATTAGGAGCTTCTTGGGTTTAGCTGGCTTACAGAGGGTTCGTATAGGAATTTTCAACCTTTGAAGCATGGTTGACTAATTTGACCAGAAGAAAGTCAAATTTTTGTTGCCGGATGCGTGTGAGAAGAATTTTCAAGAGTTAAAGGCTTGACTCACTTCAACCCCAGTATTGACCCTATCGAAAGGCACTGATGGTTTTTTTGTGTGTTGTGATACCTATAGGGTTTGTCTCGGTTTGCTAATGCAGCATGGTAAGGTCATTGTGTATGCCTATAGAAAACTTAAGGCTGATAAGAAGAATTGTTCGACGCATGACCTAGATTTGGAAGTTGTAGTGTTCGCTTTGAAGACTTGGAAACACTACTTTTGTGGGATGCATGTGCATGTATTCAGGAAACAATTTACACCAGGTCACAGAACAATTCATTGAATGACTCATTGTGTGACCCAACGGGTCATTAAGTGACCCGTTATGTACTAGGAGAGTTGTAAAAATGTTGTAATCCAGGAGATCCAATGAGTGGAGGAACGATTCGTGGTGTCTCCTAAAAACTCGTTAGNAAAAGAACTACGTAGCTAGACTGAATTCAGACATCACATACGTGGTGTCTCCTAAAAACTCGTTAGGTGTCCCGTTGGTTGGGAGGAATTCTTGGAAACCTTGAGAGTCAAATAGTTAGGATGAGTGGTGAAGTGACTTGATAGGTGTAATGATAAGTTTTCAGGTGGAAGCGTCAAGTTAAGATCAGAAAGTCGGAAATTCTGTCCAGTGACGACAAAAAGTCAGTTGAGCCGTTTAGTGTCCTAACAAGTTGTTAGGTCACCTGTTAGCTCTAGCAGTGCCATTTTCCAGTTGGTTCTTTAAGGGTGTTCTTGTAATTTCTCAAGCTCCTAACTCTTTAATAACGTCGTTTTGAGCCTTGTAATGAGTGTTTTAAGAGGGTTTAGCCTAACCTAAATGATTAGGCTCCCATGCGTGCATTGTGTTGAATTTCTCTTCCAAGATCAATCTAGAATTCCTCCTCAATTTCTTTCTGAATTCTCTTTGGCTTTCAAAGATATTTTGGAAATCAGTTTACCCAGGTATATAGGGCTATGAATGGGGGATTTTTCCACCCTAATGCCCAAATTTCTTCTCTAATTGATGAATTCAAGTTATCAAGTGGATTGAATTCTAGGGTTTTAACCCAATTCTATGAAATCTTCTATGTTATGTTTATGGGTCCAGTCCCTTCATGTTCTAACATATTATTTAAGTCTAATGGGAAAATTTTACATTCAATTTGATTATTAATTTATGATTCAGTTTCTTAGAAATTACGCCCTATTATGTAAGTTTTATGAAAATTCAAGCCTATGATCCATGATTTCAAGAATGATGAGATATCTTGTAGACATGAATTTTTATGAAATCTCAACTTATGATTTCATGATTTTGATTTATGAGTCTATTTCAAGTATGCATGATTTTATGATTTGGGCAAGCCCATGCAAGTCAAGAATGCTTGTTATGATTTTAGCCAAGGCTAATAAGATCACTTTTGATATGATTTGGAGTCAAGACTCCCACATGATATGATTTGGAGTCAAGACTGCCAATGCAGTTTATGACATGATTTGGAGTCAAGACTCCCAATATTCAGATTTAAGGTATGATTTTGAGAATATGATTATATGAGCACTATTCATGTTCTTGGAGTAGTGTGTAGCACTGAGTAGGACAGGGGTTTCAAGGCTCCCTAGTTTTCATAAACTACGTGCCAACATAGGTATATGTTTGGGACTTCTCAAGAGAGTGCTTCACCTGCCCGAGGGCACACCGTGATATCACACATTAATTCGTCTTTCACCCTGGCAAGGCTTAGGATGGCTCTCCTCCACGTGGCCAAGACGTGAGATTATCATGTGCTCATACATGGTTGTCACAACCCGAACATAACCCCGGATTGAGAAACGGGAAAAGGAACCCCGAGAAGCTCTAAATCAGCCCATGGCATGAACATAGTAGCTAAGAACATATGACAAGCGGAAATTGAAATAATAAAACATTCTTAAGAGAAAGTCTGCATACATATCAATCTAAAAGAAAAGTCAACACTGACAAGTTGATATTCTACATATTGTTTGAAATGCCTCTGACATAACTGATGAGCTGATGGGACAACACCCCCGACTAGTTTGATAAAAGTTTGTAACTGAAATAGCATAACAATGGATATCTGATTGTCCTCGAAGGATGAGGACTTACCAACACTGGCTAAAATAGATTTGAGAGGAAAGCAGGGCTAATGATGCGGCTGAGACTGATCCCTCAGACCTATATCATGAAATGATACAACGTAGAGTATGCGGTCAGTACTTAGAATGTACTGAGTATGCCAGTTTTGCAAAAACGGGTAGTTAAAAGTACATAACAGTTTATAAGAGTAGGACAGCATGATCATGAAGTAAATATCATAATATAAACATTAGGTCTCAAGGTTTTCAAACTATTCATAATCTATTCATAATCATAGCCTCAAGAGATACTTTATAAAACATAGCATGAGCCAAAGTAACATAAACATAACCATGCATAAATCGTGAGGAACAATGGGAGGACTCGTCTTAACCGACACCACATGATAGAGCTTACATGATACCCCCAACTTTTCGCTCAAAAGGGGTAGAGCCGTCCCAAGCTTTCCAGGCAAGGACGTGCATGATGTGATATGATAGGGGATCCATAAATATATGTATATACCTATAATGGCACGTAATTCTGAGACCACGGAGTTTACCTGAACGCCGGGACTACTTGGTGCTAAACACTACTTCTAAAAAAACATGCACATATGGCTCATACCATAATCGTGTAATCATACACAAATTTAATGGCCTAATAAATCATAACACACTTGATCATACTTGAAATATGTGACCTGCCATGAATAAGGGCACGTGAGTCAGCCAAGAGTCATAGATTCATAAATTATGAAGAACATGCATACTTGTGAAAATTCATATACTTGATATTCATAAGTCCATGAAAAGTACTTGAAGAGAAATCATAACATGAATCATAAATTATAATTTAGGCTTAGTGAGATAAAAATCATAATAGAATAATAACATGACTTTTCATGAAAATCTTGCATAATTAGGCATAGATTGATTGAGATTTAAAACCATAAAATAAATAATAAATTGAAGTATAAAAACTTCCCATAGATCTTTAAAAACATTTAAAAATATTAAGGGAATTGACCCATAATCAAATCAAGGAGAATTCCATAAATTTGGTCTTAAGACCCCATAGGATCATCAATTTAACTTAATACTTGAATTCATGAACATAAAGAGGAATTGGGGCATGCGAGTGAATAGGAACTCTCATTCACAACCCTACATCCCTGGGGAATCTGATCTTACACTTTCTCTAGAAAGCCAAAGGAATTGGAGAAGGAATTGGGGAATTTTCTAAAGCTTGATCTCCAAGGAAGAACTGTTAAATTGCATACATGGAATGGTAAGGCTTATGATAGGTTAAGAACCCTTAAAACTCTAATAACTGAGCTTAAAATGAAGTAGTGTAGGACCTTTGATCTTAGGAATTACCAAAATACCCTTAAGAAAAAATCCAGAAATTTAACAATGTAAGTGACCATGACTCATACCACGAGTTGTATCTCCTTACCATGACTCGTGGTTATCATCCATTACTACCTCTAATGAAACTTGCATTCTGGACTTTTCCACGAGTCACGGTCATCCAACGAGTTATGGCTCCATTCGTTACCACGATTGGGAGAATTTCCTGCTCCTTCATACAGGTACTTACCACAACTCATTGTTCCTTACAACGAGTCGTACTACGACTCACACCATCCAATCCTGGTACCTCGGTGACAAACAATTACTCCAACCTATAACCTGTTACATCATCCTACGGGTTGTACCTTGACTCGTTACTCCAAACCCCTAGTTTTTCAGCTACTAACCACCACTCGTGACGACGGGTCATCACATCAACCAACAAGTTGTCCCTTGGCCCGTTAGTCCCGACCATCAAACCCAACAGCTTACCGCGATTCCCCCTAATGATTCATAACTCCTTTCCACAACACATACCACGAGTCGTTCTAAGTCAAATCTCATATTTTTTTGCTGCTATTCTCATTTTAAATTCCTGAGTCCAGTCTTAGGCACATCCGGGGTATTACAACATCTCTCCCTTGGGAACATTCGTCCTTGATTGTGGGGTAAACGTACTGAATCACTAGGAAAAACATGTCATCCCAAATACTGAACATCTAAGCTGAAAACTAACAGAGTGACTGATTCTGAACTGAAATACATGACTAAACTGAAGTCATGAATCACACATACATACATTGACTTGAAAGAAACTGGGACTAACTAAACATGAAACTTAATAGAGTACTAAGGAGGAAACTGATACCTCCAGATGAAACTGAATCGGAAGGGTATAGATACGGGTGTTTAGCCATCATATCTGCTTCGGCTTCCCACGTAGCTCCCTCAACATGTTGTTTCCTCTACAAAACCTTTACTGAAGCTACTTCTTTCTTTCTTAACTTTTGAACATAACAATCAAGGATTTCAATTGGAAATGCTTCATAGCTAAGGCTATCCTTCACACCTACGCTCTCCACTGGAACAACCAACGCTGGATCACCCATGCACTTCTTTTAAAGTGACACAAAGGAAAATTGCATGCACTGAAACCAATTCCGAGGGAAACTCCAACTCACAAGACACCTTGCCAATATGTCTCACAATCCAGTATAGGCCAACATAACAGGGACCGAGTTTCCCTTTCTTTCCAAATCTCATCACCCTCTTCATGGGAGATACCTTCAGAAACACCCAATCATCAATCTTGAACTCAAGTTATCTCCTCCTCACATCTGCATCGTACTTTTGATGACACTAAGTTGTCATCAACCTCTCCCTTATAAGCTGAATTTTCTTCATAGCCTTATGAACTGAATCTAGTCCTATCAACGTAGCTTCACCGACTTCAAACCAATGAATTGGCGATCTAAACTCCACCCATGAAGAGCCTCAAATAGAGCCATCTGAATGTTTGAATGATAACTATTTTTATATGAAAAATCAATGAGAGGTAAATGATCATCCCAACTGACCTCGAAATCAATTACACAAGCTCTCAACATGTCCTCAAGAGTCTAAATGGTCCGTTCGGACTGACCATCTATTTGCAGGTGAAAATTTGTACTAAGCTTGACCTGAGTAACAAGTCCCTTCTGAAACCATCTCAAAAACTAGGAGGTAAAATAAGTACCTCTATCTGATATGATGGACAAGGGAACCCATGCAACCAAACTAGCTCCTGAATATACAACTTAGCATAATCCTCCGCTGAATGGTCATTCTTGACCAGTAGGAAATGGCCTGCTTTAGTCAACCTATCTACAACCACCCAAATATAGTCATATTGTCGATGAGTGTGAGGCAACCCTTTAATGAAGTCCATATTGATTTCCTCCCACTTCCAAGTAGGTATATTAATTCTTGAAGCGCACCTCTAGGTCTTTGATTCTCAACCTTCACCTGTTGACAATTCAAACACCTTACCACAAAATTTGTTATGTCCTTCTTCATGCCATTCGACCAATAAACTTCCCGTAGGTTAAGGTACATCTTAATGGCTCCTGGATGTATAGAATATCTGGAACCATGGGTCTCATTCAACATCCGGTCGCTCCATTTATTAACACCTGGAACACACAAATGACCCTGATATAGTAGTACACTATCTCCCCATTGGGAGAAAACCTCCACCTTCATATTCTGAACAGTTTCCTTCAACTTCACCAAAATAGGGTCCTCGTCTTGCCCAGCCTTGACTTCGGTCACTAAAGAGGATTTTGATCCATTCTAAAGAATGGCACCACCATCTGTTGAGTCAACAAGATGAATTCCTAGAAGCGAAAACCGATTCACATCCTTTACTAACTCCTTCCTCTCCTCATCTACATGGGACACACTCTCCATGGAAAGCCTGCTAAGAGCATCTGGCACCATATTGTCCTTGCCCCGATGATAAAGGACACTAATATCATAATCCTTAAGAAGCTCCAACGACATTCTTTGATGTAGATTTGGATCCTTTTGGGTAAACACATACTGTAGGCTTTTGTGATCCGTAAACACATCCACTTGGACACCGTACAGATAGTGTCTCCAAATCTTCAAGCCAAATACTACTGCTGCCAACTCGAGGTCGTGAGTCGGATAGTTCTTCTCATAGACCTTTAGCTGCCTAGAAGCATAGGCTATAACCTCACTGTGCTGCATTAAAATACAACCAAGGCCGATCCTCGAGGCGTCACAATATACCACAAACCCATTGGTACCCTCAGGTAGAGTCAACACTGGTGCTGAGGTGATTTGAGTCTTCAACTCTTAGAAGCTCTTCTCACAGGCCTCTTACAATTGAAACTTCATTTTCTTCTAGGTCAACTTAGTCAATGGTGCTGCAATGGATGAAAATCCTTCCACAAACCTCCTGTAGTAACCAGCTAAGCCCAAGAAACTTCTAAAATCCAAAGGACTCACTTGTCTAGGATAATTCTTCACAGCTTCAATCATTTGAGAGTCCACCTGTACACTATCACTTGAAAAAAAATGACAAAAAAGTATCGAGTTTAACCCAAACTCACCCTTGTTGAATTTAGCATACAATTGGTTATCCTTAAGAGTCTATAACACCACCCTCAAATGAGCGGCATATTCCTCTTTGCTCCGAGAGTATATGATAATGTCATCTATGAACACAATCATGAAAATGTCCAAATACAGCCTTAACACCCTGTTGATTAAGTCTATAAAAGCTACAGGAGCCTTCGTTAATCCAAAAGACATAACTACGAACTCATAGTGACCATACCAAGTTCTGAAGGCTGTCTCTGGGATGTCACTCTCTCTAACCCTAAGCGATGATATCCATATCTAAGGTCTATCTTTGAAAAACACTTGGCAGCCTGAAGCTGGCCAAACAAGTCATCAATACTGGGAAGGGATACCTGTTCTTGACGGTGACCTTGTTTAATAGTCGATACTCAATGCATATCCAAAGGGATTCAGACAAAGAGTATTGGTGCACCCCATGGGGATTTGCTCGGTCTAATGAAACCCTTATCTAAAGGATCCTTCAAATGCTCCTTTAACTCCTTTAGCTTAGCTGCAGCCATTTTGTATGGAGGAATAGATATAGGCTACATATCCGGAAGAAGGTCAATACCAAAATCGATCTCCCGCTCGGGAGGAATTCTCGGTAGATCATCTGGAAACACTTCTAGATACTCACACACTACAGGAACTAACTGGATAGTTGAGATTTCAGATGTAGAATCCTTAACCCTAACTAGATGGTACACGCAACCTTTAGGGATCATCTTTCTGGCCTTAAGGTAGGAAATGAAACGAACTACAGGCACGGCTGAACTACCCATCCACTCTAGGATTTGCTCACCGAAAAATCGAAACTCTACAACACGGGATCTAAAATTCACTGAGGCATAACATGCATGTAGTCAATCCATGCCAAATATAACATCAAAATATGTCATGGCTAGCTCTACTAAATCTGCTGACGTGACTTTCTGAAGGACTGTGATAGGGCGATTTCTATATATCCTTCGAGCTATAAATAAATCACCGACTAGAGTAGAGAATGAGAAGGGTTCAGATAGGATTTTGTGACTGACTCTAAAATTATTAGCAACATAGGGCATCAAAAAAGATAAGGTATCCCCCTATATCTAACAATGCACGTACATCAAATTGGAATACCGTAACACACCAGTGACAAAATTTGGTGAAGTCTCCTGCTCCTGATGAGATGCGAGGGCATAAAACCTGTTCTAGCGCTGATCACCACTTGCACTAGTAGACGCACCCTGCGGAGCTGGGCATGCTGGTGCTGCTGCTGAACTGGTCGCTTGAGCACGACCTCTACCATCATCCTGCCTAGCCAAAGGACACTCCCGCACCTATGCTCGGGTCTACATTACCTAGAATAGATATTGATTCAATCAAGCACTCCCCTATGTGGTTCTTGCCACACTTCCCATAGACCGAAAATATGTTCTATACCTATATGCTCCTTTGTCCCCTTAGCCTAATACTCTGCTCCAGTCACCCTATGATCTAGACGGAGCACTGGCCGATGATGGTGCTGGGGCTAATGTCCTCTGAAGGGGCTACTGACATGTCCGCCTCTAGATCTCTGCTGGGAGAACCCATAACTATCAGTCCTGGCCCTCTTAGCCTCTCTCTCTCTTAAATGCACCACCTCCATCTGTTAGGCGTAAAATTTTTTTGAGGAAAGTCGATGTATTGATGAATCATAAAGGTCTTACAATCCTTGACCAGGTAGTCCGCAACTCCATGCACAAACTTGCTCACCCAAGCTCTCTGATCAGCCACTAGCTCCGGTGCATATTTGGACAAATGGGTGAACTCCAAAAGATACAGCTGTAATGTTATATTATTCTTCCTCAGGTTCAAAAACACAGCTGGCTTGATCTCCCTTATCTCACGGTGAAAGAACCGATCCATTAACATAGTAAGAAACTCATCCCAACCAATGGGACCTGCTCCAACAGCTCTGCTATCCTTCCACTGTCTAAACTAGATATATCAAACCCCTTTCAACTGATAAGAGGCTAGTTCTGCGCACTCCTCCCCTGTCACCCCATAATCTAGGTGATCTTCTGTATCTCATCAATAAACCCATGTGGATCCTCGCTCACATTCGATTTGAGAAACTCTGGAGAGTTCATCCGAAGAAAATCCCTGACTCTTGCCGCTGTCGCTTTCGCATTCTTGGAAACATGCACTAATACCTATTGGTTGACCTAGGCGTTCAATACCTATGCCAACATCTGCATGGCTGCCCTAAACTCGGCATGGGCAACCTTCTCGAGCATATGATCCTCAGTGGCTGGTGGGGCCTGCTGGTGCCCATCTCCATTCCCATTCTCATGTCAATCTCCGTTCCCGTTCCTTCTTCCATTAACTAAGCGAGGAGGCATGATTCTACAAATGCATATAACATGAGTTAGGAGAATAAAGAGATATTTATTGCACGACATAGATCATAAAAGAAGGAAAGTTTCCTAAAATGTTTCGTAGTCTCTTTGTCATAAGTGTGACACGCTTCACACCTATGAAAAAGACTCTACTTAAAGCAGCTTTTAGATACCCTAGGATACTTCAAAATCTAATGCTCTGATACAAAACTTTTCACGATCCAAACATAGGCCCAGATTGAGAGACGGGACAAGGAACACCGAGAGGCTCCAAGTCGACCCATGACATGAACATTGTAGCTAAGAACATAAAACAAGCTTAAACTGAAATAATAATACATGCTTAAGCGGAAGTCTACATACATATCAATCTAAAAGCAAAGTCAACACCGACAAGCTGATATTATACATATTGTTTGAAAAGCCTCTAACATAACTGATCAACTGATGGGACAACATCCTCAACTAGTTTGATAAAAGTCTATAAATGAAATAGCATAACAATGGATATCTGATTGTCCTTGAAGGATGATGACTTACCAATGCTGGCTAAAACAAGTCTAAGAGGAAAGCAGGGCTAATGATGCGGCTGAGACTGATCCCTCGGACCTGTATTGTAATACCCCGGGAACCCAAGAATCAGACCCGAGAGTCAAAATGGGGAAAATAAAATTTTGGTTTTGAAGGAACAGAACCAGTGGTTGGACAACTCGTCAGGATAGCCCATGAGTCATCAGGTGACTCGTGGGGAGGCCAGGGGAGAGTTGGAGTGTTTGGAGGAAAAGGGTTCCCCACGGGTGTAGCAACGACTCGTGGTCAGACTCCATGTGTCGTTAGGCCAAACATGGGGTGAGGGAGAAGGAATATAGAAGAGGTCAAACCAGTGTACTTGATGGAAGCTGACCACGACTTGTTGGGTCAGGTAACGAGTCGTGGTGTGAGTCATGGTATGAATTATATGTGAAGTGATGTTATTTAGGCAGTGAACTTGACGACTGGTGACCATGATTCATGGCCACCCCTAATGAGTCATTATGTTAGTCTTTAGGAGCGTAGGAGTCCAGGCAGGCAGTGTACCCAACGAGCAACATGGCGATTCGTTCCCCCCAGTGACGATCCGTCAAGTCGTCTGTTAGGACCACCTGGCAGTGTTTTCCTGCGAATTTAGTATTGGTCTTTTCATAATTCCTATGTTCCTAATATGTATACTACGTCGTTTAAGGCTCATTTTACAGGATTTTAAGAGGGGAAAATCTATTCTAAGCTATTTCATTACATGCATGCAAACTTGAGAGTTTGAAGAAGGGATTTAGAGAAAGTTTTGTAGGTTTTCATCAAAATTTCATCTTGGGAAATTAGGGAAGTGGTAGAAATAATCTTTCTAGCTATGTAGGGTTATGAGTGGGTTTTTTCTTTCTCACCCATGCCCGAATCTCTAGTTAAGTATGAGAAATATCTATGATCATGTTATGAGGTTTTTACCAAATTGCATAATTCTTCATTTTCTATCATTTTCTATACATGGGTATGATTAAATTATGTTTATATTGATGAATTGTGAAGCTTGGGAAGATTTTAAATTTTTTTCAATTAAAACTGTGTTTTCTAAATTATGAAATTAAATGCCCATGGATGATAAGTTCATGAAAGAAGAGAATGATGATGAATGTATGATGATAATGAGATTTGATGCTGAAAAGCATGTTTCTAAAGCTACCCATGATTAAGATATTATTTTCAAAATGAATTTAGTAGATCCAAGCATGATAAAGTTTTGGGCAAAGCCCTTACATTGAGCATGACGTTATAGTATCTCTAAAGTAATCTTACCACATGGTTTTGGAGTATATTCTCCCACTTATCTTTGAGCTTTTGGTATGTTTCGAAATAAGCTTCTCATATGTATGAATTCATAAATGAAATGTATGTTATTATTGAGCTTCGTTTCTGTACGATGTCGGTCCTATCCATGATTTTATTATCGAGCTTTGTTAAATGACAATGTTGAGTTTCGTTTCATATGATGTTGAGCTTATGCATGATTCCATTGTTGGTCTTAGTCAATAGACGACGTTGAGCTTCATTATATACAATGTACAACATTGCATGTTTTGGGAGAAGTGTCTAGCACCGAGCAGGCAAATGGTTGATCACCCTATGCCCCAAAACTACGCACCAATGTAGGTTGATACTATTATTTATTGGGACCTCCGTTGTGAGCTATCCCTGGCCTTAATGCCCCATGAGCTTGATATCGATATCATGGTAGCGTCTTTAGTCCTGGAAAGATTTTGGATGGCTCTGCCCACTTGAGTGTAATAGTCTGGACCACGTAAGCTCTATCGTGGTATGTTGGTTAAGGGACAAGTCTCCCATTGTCTATATAGTTTAGATTTTCATATTCATTACTCATGGTTACTATTTTACATGTGCATGTTCTAAAATCAAGGTTTGACTCATTGTTTAGCTTTTCTATAAATGTCATATTTCATCTTTGAGTCATTCGAGTTAGTTATGATTTTATGATGGTATGCATTGTCATGTTATGAAAAGATTGTGATTTCAGAAAAAATGCATGCAATCCCTCCCTCAGATTTGAAAGCTTATGATATGTTATGAATTGGTTTAAATGATTTACTTTACTTAAGCGGTTTTACTTACCCGTCATATTCAGTACATTCCACATACTGACCGCATACTTTCTATGATGTATCATTTCATGATACAAGACCCAGCTCCTAGGCTCAGCCCCGCTCGTAGTCGGTTGTCAGAGTTAGCACCTACTTGGTTGGTGAGTCCTCATCCTTCGTGGGCTAGAATTTCAGTATTCTTTCTATTTTTAGCTTCAGTATTTTTGAGTTAGTTAAGGTCTTGTCCCATCAAATCATCCATATTAGAGGCTTTTCAGACCTATGTATGTGTTAGCTTTGTATGCTTATTCTGGTGTGATGTTGGGTTATACTTCCATTGAGTTTATATTGTTGATTCTTCAGTATATATCTTGAGTTAGATGTATGCTTATACCATGGGTTGACTTGGGGTCTCTCGTGGCTCCATGTCCCGTGTCTACGATTCGGGCCTCCATTCGGGTTGTGACAAACTTAGTATCAAAGCCATAGGTTTTTGAAGTGTCCTAGGGCGTCTAAAAGCCGCGTTAACTAGAGTCTTTTTCATGGGTGTGAAGCGCGCCACACTTATGATGAAGAGGCTGCTAGACATTTAGGAAATGTTCCCTTATTTCATGATTTATGTTGCGTGA
The DNA here is from genome assembly GCA_018107945.1 of Datura stramonium. Lineage (NCBI taxonomy): Eukaryota > Viridiplantae > Streptophyta > Magnoliopsida > Solanales > Solanaceae > Datura > Datura stramonium. The sequence goes on from JACEIK010001315.1 coordinate 88,577, forward strand.
TTAAAAGTCTTTCTATCCTTCTAATTCGTGCTATTCACGATTGCAGAATTATGGCTCCTCGAAGAATAAATGGAAGGAGGAGTGGAGGTGGTGAAGGCCATGAGGATAGAAATGGTTATGGGCATCAGTCAGCCCCACCAGTTTAGGAGCCTCAGACACCGGAGCTAGCCACTCAAATTGAATTTAGGGTTGCTATTCAGATGCTTGTGCAGGACTTGACCCCTCAGGTCAATTAGCAGGCTGTTCTGCAAGTTCTGCAAAATTGCAATGCAGCGGCAGCTCTAGTCAAATAATTTTTTAGGATGAACCTGCTGGAGTTCTAGGGGTACAAGGTATATGAGGACCCGTATGATTTCATTGATGAGATTTTCAAGATCACCCAAGTCATGGGGGTGAGCAGTGTTGAGTTTATGGAGTTGACCTCCTACCAGTTGAAGGGGGTTGCACATATATGGTTTCGCCAATGGAAGGATAGCAGGGTCGCAGGAGCAGGTCCGATCACGTGGGAGGAGTTTCAGATTGTACTTCTAGATCGGTTCTTCCCTCGGGAGATGAGCGACCTGAAGGCAGCTAAGTTTGTAAACTTAAAGCAGGGAAGAATGACAGTGCAAGAGTATTCTCTTGAGTTCACTTGCCTATAGAAATATGCCCCCGGAGTTAGTGGCTGACCAGACGACGTGGGTGAGCAGATTTGTGCATGGTATAACAGTGTATTTGGACAAGGAGTGCAAGATTGCTATGCTTCACCAGGATATGGACTACCCTCGCATAGTGTTGTACGCCTAGTATATGAAGGTGGTTCATTATATAGAGAGAGGCCAAGAGGGCCAGGACCGAGGACAATAGATTCTCTTAATAGAGGTTCGGTGGTGGGCACCGGTAGCAGACTCACCAGAGATCATTAGCCTCGACATTTTTGGCATTGAGTGTGATGTCTAGGACTAGAAATGATAAGAGAGGGTGAGCACCAAGCTGAACAGACCTACAGATTCTAGCATCCTAGCTTATCGCAGATGTGGTCGGGGGAACATAGGCTAGTGCTTGGCAGGTTCAAGCTCTTGTTTCGGGTGTGGGTATCCAGGACACATGCTTAGAGATTGTCCAGATGCCAGACGAGATCGGGTTGGGGGACAAGGCCTATCTTCTAGTTCAGCAGCCTTTCTTGCATGCTCAGCACATCAGGGGGAATCTACTAGCACAGCTGGCGGTCAGCGCCAGAACCGAATCTATTCTTTAGCTTCTCGTCAGGAGCAGGAGGTCTCCCCGGATATGGTCACTGGTATGTTGTGAGTTTTCAATATTGATATTTATGCTTTGCTAGATCCTAGGGCTACTTTGTCTTTCGTGACACCATATGTGGCCAGTAGCTTCAGAGTCAGTCCTGATATCTTGACAGAACCCTTCTCAATTTGCACTCTAGTAGGTGACTCAGTTATAGCTAGACGGGTGTATAATGGTTGCCCAGTCTCAGTCCTTTATAAGGTCAGCTCAGCAAACCTTATAGAGTTAGCCATGATAGATTTCGATGTTATTCTCGGCATGGATTGCTATTTGCATTCTATGCTTCAGTTAATTGTAGAACCCAGGCCGTAGAGTTCAGATTTCTGGGTGAGCGAGTCTTAGAATAGAAGGATAGTTCAACTGTGCCTGTAGGTTGATTTATTTCCTACCTTAAGGTCAGGAAGATGATTTCTAAGTGTTGCATGTACCATCTAGTTAGGGTTAAGGATGTCGAGTCCAAAACCCCAACTATCCAGTCAGTCCCAGTAGAACGTGAGTATCTAGAGGTCTTTCCTGATGATTTGCTAGGTGTCCCTCCCGTACGGGAGATTGATTTTGGTATAGATCTTCTTCCCGACATGCAGACTATATTTATTCCGCCCTACAGAATGGCTCCAGCTGAGCTAAAAGAGTTGAAGAATCAGTTGAAGGACCTGTTAGATAAGGGCTTTATTAAGCTGACTAAGTGTTCATGGGGTGCACCAGTGTTATTTGTCCGAAAGAAGGATGGTTCGCTTTGGATGTGCATTGACTATCGGTAGTTAAACAAGGTCACCCTAAAAAACAAATACCCTTTACCCAGGATTGATGACTTATTTGATCAGCTTTAGGGTTCCAAGTGTTTCTCCAAGATTGATCTTAGATCCGGGCATCTCCATCTTAGGGTTCGGGAGAGTGACATCCAAAAAATCATTTTCAGGACTCGGTATGGTCACTACAAATTTATTTTTATGTCTTTTGGACTAAAAGAGGCCCCTGCAGCTTTTATGGGTCTAATGAATAGGGTTTTCAAGGAATATTTGGACATGTTCGTGATTGTGTTCATTAATTACATCCTTATATACTCTCAGAGCGAGGAGGAGCACGTCGCTCACTTGAGAGTAGTGCTTCAAACCCTCAAGGATCATCAGTTGTATGCAAAGTTTAGCAAGTGTGAGTTTTTGTTGGACTCCGTGGCATTTTTGAGCCATGTGGTATCGAGTGATGGAATAAAGGTAGATTCTCAAAAAATTGAGGCAGTGAAGAATTGGCCCATATTGGTGAACCATCAGATATCAGGAGCTTTTTACTCTTAGCGGGTTACTATCGGAGATTTGTTGAGGGCTTTTCATCTATTTCATCACCTTTGACAAAGTTGACTCAGAAGAAGGTAAAGTTCCAATGGTTGAAGGCTTGCGAGAAAAACTTCTAAGAGTTGAAGACTCGGCTTACTTTAGGACCAGTGTTGACCCTACCCGAGGGTACCGATGGTTTTGTGGTATATTGTGATGCGTCAAGAATTGGACTTGGGTGCGTGTTGATGTAGCATGGTAAAGTGATAGCATATGCCTCAACACAGTTGAAAGTCCATGAGAAGAATTACCCAACCCATGATCTTGAGTTGGCCACGGTGGTGTTCGCATTGAAGATATGGCGGCATTACTTTTATGGGATCCACGTGGATGTATTCACGAATTAGAAGAGCTTGCAATATGTGTTCATGCATAGAGATCTCATTCTTCGGCAAAGGAGGTGGTCGGAGCTACTAAAGGACTACGACATGAGTGTCCTTTACCATCGGGGTAAGGCTAATGTAGTAGCAGACACACTTAGTAGGCTCTCTATGGAGAGTGTGTCCCATGTGGATGCGGAAAAGAAAGAGTTGGTGAATGATGTCCATTGACTTGCGAGGTTGGGAGTTAGATTGGTCGACTCGACCAATGGCGGCGTGGTTGTGCAAAACAGATCAAAATCGTCCTTGGTGACTGATGTGAAAGCTAGGAAAGTTGAGGATCCAATTTTTGTAAAGCTGAAGGAAGCTATTGGAAGTCAAAAGGTGGAGGTCTTCTCCCAAGGGGAAGTTGGTGTGTTGCGGTACAAGGGTAGTCTATGTGTTCTATTTGTTGATAATTTTAGGGGCTGGATATTGCATGAGGTACATGGATCCAAGTATTCTATCCATTCGGGTGACACTAAGATGTATCGTGATTTGCGAGAAATATATTGGTGGAATGACATGAAGAAGGATATTGCAGAATTCGTAGCTAAGTGCCCGAACTGTAAGAAAGTGAAAGTGAAGCATCAAAGGTCGGGAGGCTTACTTCAAGAATTAGCATTCCCACTTGGAAGTGGGAAGAGATTAATATGGATTTCATTACAGGCCTACCTAGTACTCGTCGATACTATGATTCCATTTGGGTGGTGGTAGACAGGTTAACCAAGGGTGCACACTTTCTACCGATCAAAACCATTGATTTAGCAGATGATTATGCAAAACTATATATCTAGGAGTTGGTGCGATTACACGGAGTGACCTTGTCTATTTTCCCCGACCGAGGTACTTCGTTTACCTCTTAGTTTTGGCGGTCTTTTCAAAAAGGTCTTGGGACTCAGGTTAAACTCAACACAACATTTCATCCGCAAAAGGATGGTCAGACGGAGTGAACAATCCATACATTCAAGGACATGTTGAGATCTTGTGTGATGGACTTTAAAGGAAGTTGGGATGATCACTTGCGCTTGATTGAGTTTGCTTACAATAATAGCTATCACTCCAGTATCCAAATAGATCCGTTCGAGGCTCTTTATGGGCGGAGATGTAGATCGCCCATCGGATGGTTTGAGGTTGGTGAGGTAGCTATGATAGGACCAGATTCGGTTCATGAGGCTATGGTGAAGGATCAGTTGATAAAGGATAGGCTGAAAACTGCTCAGAGTCGTCAAAAGTCATATGCTGATGTTAGGAGGAGAGAGTTGGAGTTCGAGGTGGACGATTGGGTATTTCTAAAGGTTTCTCCCATGAAGGGAGTCATGCGGTTTTGAAAGAAAGGAAAAATCGGCCCCCGCTATGTTGGTCCCTACTCGGTTATGAGAAGAGTTGGTAAGGTAGCGTATGAGTTGGACTTTCCATCAGTGTTATCTTCAGTTCATCCCGTCTTTCACATATCGCTTTTGAAAAGTAATTGGATGATCTAGCTTTAGTTGTCCCAGTGGAAAGTATTTGTGAGGGAGATAGCTTCAATTATGAGGAAATTCTAGTTGCAATCTTGGATTGTCTGGTTCGAAGGATGAGGAACAAAGAAGTATCTTCGATAAAGATGTTATGGAGAAATCAGCATGTTGAGGGAGTTATTTGGGAAGCTAAAGCGGCTATGATGGCTAAATACCCTCACCTGTTCCCTACCGGCTTAGTTTCAGTTTAAGGTATCAGTTTTTGCCTGAATTCTCTAATAAGTTTCCATGTTCAGTTAATGTGCGCATGTTTGATTTAAGTTATTATGGATGTATGAGATGTCTGAATTCGGTTCAGCTATGTAGTTATTGTGGAGATAGTCATTCCGCCAGTTTTCTATTTAAATAATTAGTATTTGCATATGATGATTGCATATTTTTGGGTTTTCTATGTGTTTCTAACATTCGAGGAAGAATGTTCCCGAGAGGGAGATATTGTAATACCCAGAGAACCCAAGGATCAGACTCGGGAGTCAAAACGGGGAAAATGTAAAACTAGTGTTGCAGGCACAGAGCGAGTCGTTGGACGACTTGTGAGGATAGCCCACGAGTCTTCAGGTGAATCTTGGGAAGGCCAGGAGAGAGTTGGGAAGTCTGGAGGAATAGGGTTCCCCACAGGCATGGCAACGACTCATGGTCAGATCCCACGAGTCGTTAGGTCAACCTTGGGGTGAGGGAGAAGGAAAATAGAAGAGGTCAGACCAGTGTACTTGATGGAAGCTGACCACGACTCGTTGGGTCAAGTACTGAGTCGTTATATGAGTCGTGGGATGAATAATATGTTAATTGATGTGATTGCGGCAGTGAACTTGACGACTGCTGATCACGTGTCATGGCCACCCCTAATGAGTCAGTCTGTCAGTCGTTACGAGCCTAGGAGTCCAGGCAGGCAGTGTACTCAATGAGCAACATGACGAGTCATTGCCCCAGTGATGATCAGTCAGGTCGTCCATTAGGACCACCTGGCAGTGTTTTCCTGCGAATTCAGTAAGGGTATTTTCGTAATTCCTAAGTTCCTAAGACCAATACTACGTCGTTTAAGGCTCAGTTTACAGGATTTTAAGAGGGGAAGACCTATTATAAGCTATTTCATTACATGCATGCAAACTTGAGAGTTTGAAAAGGGAATTTAGAGCAATTTTTGAAGGTTTTCATCCAAATTTCATCTTGAGCAATTAGGGAAGTAGTAGAATCAATTTCTACCAGGTATGTTGGTTTATGAGTAGGTGTTTCCTTTCTCACCCATGCCCAAATCTCTAGTTAAGTATGAGAAATTCCTATGATCAAGTTATGGGGTTTTTACCCAATTGCATAATTCTCCAATTTCATACATGGGTATGATTAGATTATGTTTATATTGACGAATTGTGAAGCTTGGGCAGATTTTAAATTGTTTTCAATAAAAATTGTGTTTTCTAAATTATGAAATTAAATGCCTATGGATGAGATGTTCATGAAAGAAGAGAATGATGATTAATGTATGATGATGATGAGATTGGATGATGAAAAGCATGTTTCTAAAGCTACCCATGATTAAGATATTGTTTTCAAAATGAATTCAGTAGATCCAAGCATGATAAAGTTTTGGGCAAAGCCCTTATATCGAGCATGATGATGTAATATATCTAAAGTAAGCTTACCACATGGTTTTGGAGTAGATTCTCCAACTTATTTTTGAGCTTGTGGTATGTTTCGAAATAAGCTTCTCATATGCATGAATTCCTAATTTTGATGTATGTTATATTGAGCTTCGTTTTCATACGATGTCGGTCCTATGCATGATTTCATTATTGAGATTTGTCAAATGACAATGTTGAGCTTCATTTCATAAGATGTTGAGCTTATGCATGATTTCATTATTGAGCTTTGTCAATAGACGATGTCGAGCTTCATTATATACGATGTAGAGCATTGCATGTTTTGATAGAAGAGTCTAGCACCGAGTGGGCTAAGGTTCGATCACCCTATGCCCCAGAACTACGCGCCAATGTTGGTTGATACTATTATATTGTTGGGACCTCCCTTTTGATTTATCCCCGACCCTAATGGCCCATTAGCTTGATGTCGATATCATGGTAGCGTCCTTAGCCCTGGCAAGGTTCTGGACGGCTCTGCCCACTTGAGTGTAATAGTCGGGACCACCTAAGCTTTATCGTGGTATGTCAGTTAAGTGACGAGTCTCTCATTGTTATATGATTCAGATTTGCATATTCATCACTCATGGTTACTATTTTACACATTAATGTTCTAAAAGCAAGATTTGACTCATTGTTCATCTTTTCTATAAATTTCATATTTCAGATTTAAGTCATTCGAGTTAGTTATAATGCTATGAAGCTATGCATTGTCATGTTATGAAAAGATTGCGATTTCAGAAAGAATGCATGCAGTCCCTCCCATCATATTTGAAAGCTTATGATATGTTATGAATTGGTTTAAATGATTTACTTTACTTAAGCGGTCTTACATACCTTGCGTACTCGGTACGTTCCACGTACTGATTGCTTACTTTATATGTTGTATCATTTCATGAAACAGGACCCATCTCCCAAGCTCAGCCCCGCTAGTAGTCGGTTGTTAGAGTTAGCATCTACTTGGTTGGTCAGTCCTCATCCTTCGAGGGCTAGACTTTCAGTTTCCTTATGTACTTTCAGCTTTAGTATTGTTGAGTTAGTAAGGGTCTTGTCCCATCAACTCGTCCAGATTAGAGGCTTTTCAAACCTATGTATGTGTTAGCTTCAGATGTTTATTCTAATATGATGTTGAGTAAGAATTTTGCTGAGTTTATATTGTTGATTCTTCAGTATATATATTGAGTTATATGTATGCTTATGCCATGGGTCGACTTGGGGTCTCTCGGGGCTCCTTGTCCCGTGTCTATGATCCGGGCTTCCATTCGAGTCGTGACATGTATCATGAAACGATACATCAAAGAGTATAAGTTCAGTACATGGAATGTATTGAATATGCAAAGTAAGTTAAAACGGACAGTTAAAAGTACATAAGATTTATAAGAGTAGGACATCATGATCATGAAGTAAATATCATAATATAAACATAAGGGCTCAAGGTTTTCAAACTATTCAAAATATAGTCGTAATCGTAGCCATAAGAGATACTTTATAAAAGACAGCTTGATCAAAATTAACATAAACATAACCATGCATAAATCATGAGAAATAATGGGAGGACTCGTCTTAATCGACACCATCATGATAGAGCTTATATGATGCCCCAACTTTTTTCTCTAGTGGGCAGAGTCGTCCTAGGCTTGCCAAGAAAGGGACATGCATGATTTGGTATCATATGGGATCAATAAATATATGTATATACATATGATGGCATGTGGTTCTGAGTCTATGGGGTTTACCTAAATGTTGGGTCTACTCGGTGCTAGATACTACTCCCCAAAAAACATGCACATGAGGCTCTTATCATAATCATGTAATCATACATGAACTTCATGGCCAAATAAATCATAACATACTTGATTATACTTGAAATATGTGACTAGCCATGAATAAGGGCCCATGGGCCGGCCAAGAGTCATAAATTCATAGATCATGAAGAAGATGCATACTTGTGAAAATTCACATACTTAATATTCATAAGTCCATGAGAGTACTTGAAAAGAAATCATAACTTGAATCATAATCATAATTTAGGCTTAGTGATATCAAAATCTTTATAGAATCATAACTTGACTTTTCAGGAAAACCCGGCATAATTGGGCATAATTGATTGATATTTTAAATCATAAAATAAATAAAAAATTTAGGTATAAAAACTTACCATATATCTTGAAATAACATTTAGAACATGAAGGGAATTGAACCATAATTAAATAAAAGAGAATTCCATAAATTTGGGCTTAAAACCCCATAGGATCATCAATTTAACTTAATACTTGAATTAATGAACATAGAGAGGAATTGGTGAATGAGAGTGAAGAGGAACTCTCATTCAAAACCCTATATGTCTTGGTAATCTGATTTCATTCTCTCCTTTGAAAGCCCAAAGGAATTGGAGAAGGAATTGGGGAATTTTCTCAAGCTTGATCTCCACGGAAGAACTCTAAACTTGCATGCATGGAATGGTAAGGCTTATGATAGGTTAGGTACCCTTAAAACCCTTCTAACTGAGCTTAAAATGATTTAGTTTAGGACCTTAGAGCTTAGCAATTATGAAAATACCGTTAATGAAAATTTTGGAAATTTAACACTGCTAGTGACCACGAGTTGTATCTCCTTACCACCACTCGTTTTTACAATCCGTTACTACCTTTGATGAAACCTGCATTCTGGAATTTTCCATGAGTCATACCTCGACTCGTACATTCATCCAAAGTTTCATGGGTTCCATCTGTTACCACGACTAGGAGAATTTCTTTATCCTTCCTACGGGCAATTACCACGACTTCTTGTTCCTTACGATGAGTAATACTATGACTCATACCATCTGACCCTGGTACCTCGGTGAAAAACAAGGACTCCAACCTACAACCTGTTACATCATCTTACGTGTCGTACCTTGACTTATTACTTCAGACCCCTGCTTCTTTAGCTACTAACCATGACTCATGACGACGGATTATCACATCAACCAACAAGTCATAACATGGCCAATTAGTGTAGACCTTCACACTCAGAAGCTTACCACGACTTCCACTAACGATTCGTTACTCCTTTCCATGACTCGTACCATAAGTCGTTCTGAGTCAAATCTTAGATTTGTTTGCTACTATTCTCATTTCAAATTCCTAAGTATAGTCTTAGGCACTTTCGAGGTATTACAATGGTGCTTGCTGGTCATGTTGAGTCTCCCATTATTCCTCATAATTTTAGTTACTCATGTTCATGACTTATGATATTATGTTTTATAGCATGTTTGACTGAATCATCAGTTTGTGAGCTTTTACTTACGATTTGAAATATGAAAGTCATATGACTTCTATTTTTAAATCTTGGGTCGTTATGTTCAGCTATGGTTACCAGCTTATGATTATTTATATCTCAGATATGGCTTTTAGCATGCAATCCTTACTCTCATGATCTAGTTAACTTATATGCATGATTTCAGCTAACATTTTACTAAGCATGTTTTACTAACCTTACATAATCAGGACATTCAATGTACTGACCGCATACTATATTCTATATCATCTCATGAAATAGGCTCGGGTGATCCAGCTCAGTCTCGCCAATAGCTTTCTCCCACATCAATCCAGTTCAGCCTGTTCTTTGGGTGAGTCCTTATCATACGAGGACTTTTATCAGTTTATACTTGTTATGTTAGTTTAGTTTCAAACTTGGAGTTAGCTGGGGGCTTGACCCAACATCTCATCAGATATTAGAGACTTTTCAAACATAGACATATTATGATCGTTTTATGATTTAGCTTCGTGATGTTATTGCTTGATATACGCTTTATGATATTTAGTCTTCTACTTATTCATGCTCATGTTGTTTTCCTCTTGATTATGCTTTTAGGTCATGTTATATATGTACCATGGGTTAGCTTGGAGCCATTCCTTGTTCTAGGTCTCGTGTCTCAATCTGGGATTCCAGCTCAGGTCGTGACAATAACAATCATGTAACCAATCCATACAGAATATAAAATTGAAATCGGTCATATCTAACTCCACTAAATCGGTTGAGGTGACTTTTTGAAGAATCTTGATAGGGCAATTTCTGAACTCTGGTCGGAGCTAAAACTGACTCATTGACTGGAGTAGAAACTGAGAAGGGTTCTAACAGGATTTCGAGACTAACTTCAAAATTAACAGTAATATAAAGAGTCATCTAAGATATTGTGGCCCCTGAATCTAACAAAGCATACACATCAAGATGGAATACTCATAACATGCCAGTGACCATATTGGGAGAGACCTCCTACTTCTATCGAGATGAGAGTGCATAGAACCTATTCTGGCGTTGTCCTCCACCCGCACTAGAAGAGTTGCCCTACTGAGATGTGCGAGCTACTTGAGCTACTGAAGTGGTAGCTGGGGCACGACCTCTACTGTTGCCCTAAATAGCTGAAGGACAATCTGTGAGCACATGTTCGAGCTTCCCAAACCCGAAACAACCATTATTACCAACCAAGAACTCGCCAGGGTGCTTCCTTCCACACTTTTTAGAATCTAAAAAAATGTGCTCCCTGACATGCTCCTCTAACCCCTAGAGCCTGACGCTCTACCTCTCTGATCTCCTTAAGGTCTGGATGGAACCCCACCTGCAAAGGGAGCTAGGATTTATGAACTCTAGTGGAACTGAGGTCGATGTACACTACCAGATCCATGCTGAAAGTTCCCATGACTCCCTGTCCTGGCCATCTTGGCCTGTCTCTCCTTCTCCATCACCTGCTCCGCCTCTATCAGCTGCGCATATATGATTAGCTGGGAGAAATCTGTATTGTTGATCAACATAGCGGTCCTGCATTCCCTGACCAGTGAATCTGCCACTCCATTCACAAACATTCTTATACAAGCCCTTGGATTAGCAATCATCTCCGATGAATACTTGGAAAATCGTCTAAACTCCAAGGCATACTCTTGTATAGTCATGTTGTTCTACTTTAGATTGATGAAGCTTGCTGCTTTTTCCACCCTCAACTCTCGAGGAAAGAATCTTTCCAAGAATTTGGTAACAAACTAATCCCAACTAACGGAAATCGCACCTATTCTTCTGCTCTCCTTTCACTGATGGAACCATTGTAATACCCCAAAAGTACCTAAGATCAGACCTATGGGTTAAATCAGAGAAAGCAGGAAAATATGCACCAGGTCACAGAATGACTCATCGGGTGGCCCGTTAGTTCACTTGGTGTATCATTCAATGACCAGTAGAGTGGTGTTATGTTGGGAAGTTGTAGTGGCAACTGGTCGAGGAATGACCCATCATGACACCCAAAGAGTCTTTCATCTCTCATTGGGAGGTGCAGAGTTTGAATCAGGGATCTCCTTCAGAGGGACTTAATTGGTGGGGCGATGAGTCATCGTGTCACCCCACGAGTTGTGGTGTCTCTCGTTAAGAGTGTGAGAGGAGGAACTGGTAGTATTGGCAACAGATGGAGGGATGAGTCATCGTGCATCTAACAACTCGTCAAGTGGTCCCTAAGGGAAGGAAGTTCATTGAATGGAAAAGTTTCTAATGATGACGATGAGTGGGGACGATGAGTCATCCAGTGGGGTAACGACTCGTCCAGTCCCTCTTTGGGACTGGCAGTGTCATTTTTCCAGGCTAATTAGTAACGTTATTTTTGTAATTCCTAAGAACCTAAGCCCTAAACTATGTCATTTAAAGCTCTAAAAGAGGTGTATTAAGAGGGGTTAAGCCTATTCTAATCATCTCCCTCCCATGCATGCAAGTCTAGACCTCTCCATTGAAGATCAAGCCTAGAACCCTTCAAGTTCTTCTCCAAAACTCTTGGGCTTCCAATTAAAAGTGTAGATTCCGTTCTCCTAGGTATGTGAGGCCATGAATGAGATTTGTTTCACTTTCATGCTCATAATTCTTCTAAATTTCATGAATCAAGTCTCAATTCAAACCATGATCAAAAGGGATTTAAATCTAATTTCATAGAATTCTTACAGATTGTTAGAGGTTGATTCCCTCTATGTTTTAAAGTATGCCAGATAAATCATGGGAAGATTGTCTACATGTTTTTATTGTAACTTCATGAGTTCAAGTTTTAGAAGATTTTGCCCAAATTATGAAAGTTCATGAAAACGTCTAGTTTATGATTGATGATTTCAAGTATGATGAACTATTTAGCATGTATGTATGTTTACAAATTACCTATGTATGAATCTATGATTTAACTTATGAAGTCCATTTCAAGTATGACCGACTTTAAGATTTTGGCAAGCTCTCTCAAGTTAAGTATGTTTTCATAATTTATCTTAAGGCTAATAAGATCATCTTATCATATGTTTTGGAGTCAAGACTCCTAGTACAACTTATGATATGTTTTGGAGTCTAGACTCCCCATGTGTAGATTTCAAACTATGCATGTAGTTATGATTTAAGCTTTGTTGAAAAACGATGAGAGCACTATACATGTTTTTGGGAGCAGTGTCTAGGACCAAGTAGGCTTAGGGTTCCAAGGTTCCTCAATCTTAGAACTATGTGCGAACGTAGGGTTATATATATACATATATATTTGGGGTCTCTTAATAGATATTTCCAAGCCCACAAGGAGGCCTTCTGTTACACCCCAAAAATTTTTGATGAATATTTAATGTTTGTAAGCTATGTTAAGGGAAGTAAGGGTTGTATATTGGCTGTAGATGACAAGGGCAATGTGTACGAAAGGAAAACCAAAGAGTATGTGAAGTTCATAAGTAAGGGTCAATTTTAAATAATCATATCTCCTAGTATATAATGAATTAGAAGCCCCACAACCTATCAAATTAAAGGTCTTTGAGTCTAGTTTTCAGAACATCAAACCGCTAGTCAATTGGAGTTCGGAATAAATTGTTATAGACATTTTACAGTGACACAGTTGGGCAGTAAGGTGGCCACCGCCCTAAAAACGGCCACCGCCCAACTTGCTTTATATTTTAAGTCATGACTTATCAAATAATTTTAAATGTTTCCAGAATGAAGGTTCCTGCTTATCCTCCGAAATTCTCTTAAAATTAAATCAAACAACTAAGGAAAACACTAAGAAGAACTCCATTAAACTAAAGTTAAGTGAAAGGGATTTACCATAAGGTGAAGGTGGTGTGTTGGTGGCTGTTTTGGCTGCACTTGGGCAGTGTTGCTATGGTGAATTTGCTGCATTTTTGAAGCTTTCCTAAGCTAAATATATGTTCACTCTTGGTAGGGATTAAAAACAAGTATAAAAGGTAAGGATTCTACTACTAACCTTGCTTGAATTTTTGATTACAAGACTCGAAGTTGGAGGTGTGTTTGGTGTGTTGGTGAACTATTTTGTGACATTATGGATTGCAAGGTTGCTGCATTTTTGGACAAGAAGTTGAGTTCAGCTACTCCTATTTTTAACCAAGAAAGAATCCCCAGAAAAAGGTAAGGATTTAACCCGTTTTAAACCTCTCAAATTGTAAAGAAAAAATCTGGAAAATGGAAGCTAAGTGAGTTGCCGATGGACTGTTTGTGAGCTAAGTATTGCTCATTTTCCTTAGGATTTTTGGCTTTTTAGTTTGATGGAATTATACTTAATATTTAGGGGAAGAATTAAAGCAGAACAAAGGTAAAATTTCCTCTTGTTTCTCCCTTTAAAGTTAGTGAAAACTAGTTGAGAAAATGGCTAAATGCTACTGATGCTGCCGGGTGTTGTTGTTGCTATTGTGACTGCCATTGTTTAGTTATTTTGGCTGCATTTTGTGCAGTAGGTTAATCTTGTCATTTTCCTATAAAACCACTGTATTAAGGAGGTTGAAGTCTTATCATTTAAATGGGAAATCGGTTAGAGAAAAGTTCATCGGAAAAAGGTATATAAGGCGTTCTTTATCTCTTTATTTTCAAGCATGAATTAATGCCGAGGATTAATCTGGCATTTCCCTGTACTTGACCTTCTGTAGTACCATATTATGGCTCCTCCCAGTTGTTAGAATTACTTGGTATTAAGTTGTGTATTTGCTAAAGAGTTGGAACACATGAATGTGAAGCGGAGAGGGCAATTGCCTTCTATTATGGTCATAGTTGTAAATTGAGTCTGAAGTCCCCTCGGCGTGGGCACTGTGAGCTGGTCCTTTACATTATGTTATGTATTTGTGGTGTCAAAGTTGTTTCACATTATGGTTACTAAGAAATTTGGTAAGCATGGCAAAACGACGACGCGCAGACAAACCTAATAATTGAAATCGGGTTTTAACTCAATAAGGGCTAACGAGGATAACGAAATGAAATTTCCTTATGAAAATTACCTACCCTCTCATATTCATGTTTTAAGGTACCTAGGGACATGAGGTGATTCCCCGATCCCTCTTCCTTAATCTAAGAGACTAATTAATACGTTTCTTAATTAACCGATACGTTAAACTTGGAAGATAGAACCCGAATGGGTACACTAATGATATTTCTATGGGACCATATTTATTGGCAGGTTATTCACAATATCTTGATGTTAACATGTTAGATGAAAATAATAATATATATATGTTTATGCTTACATTCAAATTACACGCTAAAGCGGCAAGGATTGCCTTTAGAAAGTCACTATATGTTTATTAGAGCTCTAGAGTTATCTAGACCTCATGAGAATTGCTTAAGGCTTTAAGTAGACACGTCGCATGATCTTTGAAAGTTGTAGATGTGTAAGGAAATTAACCTAAGTGTAAGAGTTGAGGCGCTAGTAGCAAAGGAGAGATAAAAGTAAATGTTAGACCTTTTAAGGTAATATGTGAGGTATATGTCTTCTGTCCGTAGTTGATTTCAAGAACCTTTGAGCGAAGTTAAAATATGAGCAAGACGAGTTTAAGAGACAAGGTTGGAAATTAGGTAAGAAGGTAAGTGCGCACAAGAATTGCTGGAATAGTGAACACGAGAGTAAATAATTAGGTAGGGAATGACGAATCCTGTTTGGAAAAGAATTTAAGATGAATATGAAAAGTAGAGCTAAAGGTTGTTAAATTTGATGATAAGTGTTACGATTGTTAATGAATTAGGCAAATAGCTAGCAAGATTTACCCTGTTCTAAAGAAGTTTAACAAAAGAGTTATAAATAAAGTTTTTTATGTTCAGTTGTGTTAAGCTAATGAAAGGCCAGTAAAGTGTTAACTCCTTAAGAAATAATTAGGATTGAATATTTTTAGATAGTGACTCAAGTTAAAGAGAAGTTCTTCATTGTACTTTTAAACAATTATCTTTGATTATTTGTTCTAAGAGTTGGATTAACATTTTCATGTTTTAAAGGATCTTATTTTTCTTGGAAGTTTCTAAACAGTTTATAATGCTGCTAAGCTTTTCTAAGCTCCACATATATTGCAATGTTTCACATGAGCTTTTCCTATGCTTTCTGAAGCACGACTATATGTCTTTATTTATTTTGAGGCAGCCCCTAGACAATTTCCTAGAATTTGTATATTAAAGAGCTCCAGGTTTGAGATACACAAGTTATGTCTTCTTGTTCATAAGTTACCTCTAGATATGATATGATGTGCAATGAATGAGGTATGCTCACAATTCTTGATATGAAAGTATGAAATTCAAACGAATATAAACACGAGATGAATGCTAGGATTGTTAATAGAAAATGTTAGGTTAAGTTATTCGTCTCTGTTCCTCGTGTTAGAATTGCTAGGAGATGTTTAAAATCATGAATGTGAGTCTACACATGTCTTTATGATATTTCAGTTCTACGAACTTCCCTATAATTCATTCACAACATATGTATGTATTTAAATGCTAAATGAAAGACCTATATGTATATGGAATAATTGTAGTAGTAGGGGTCGTGGTAAGATCCTACACATGTTATAGTTACTTATCAACATATTTTATGGTTTCCAGTATTCAGATAATTTGTATGAGCTCTGTCAGCTCCATTTATGATGGTGATTAAGAATTATTTTTATTTTACTCC
>JACEIK010001315.1:117856-129535 GCA_018107945.1 Datura stramonium
TCACAAGAATGAACTGAAATTCTTAAGTTTAGGTCATTTAAAGCACTTCTTTTGGCTAGAAATTCCATTTTTGCCCTTAAAATTTCCGCCTGTACACTTGTTGTACGTCGCGGCGCTGGAAGCACCTGATTTTCTGCACGTCGCGAGCTTGGATGCGCCAGGACTACCGGCCTCGCGTGCACGGATGCACCAATGTCGCTGCGCATCACGCCTGCTAGTGCTATTGTGTTGCCTGCATGTGGCGCCAGGCTGTGCGACACTTG
Organism: Datura stramonium; assembly: GCA_018107945.1. Lineage (NCBI taxonomy): Eukaryota > Viridiplantae > Streptophyta > Magnoliopsida > Solanales > Solanaceae > Datura > Datura stramonium. The sequence continues at coordinate 118,120 of JACEIK010001315.1, forward strand.
AGCCTGTGCCTCGCGCAAGGCCTTGTGTTGCTCGGCCTGCGCGATGCCCGGTGCACATGTTCGACTATCTTACTCCCTTTTTTCACTATTTAAGCTCATTTTTTGTTGAAAATCATGATCTATCACCTGCACACTTGAACAAACACATCAAAACGAAAAAATTATCTTGGGTTGCCTCCCAAGTAGCGCTTGATTTAACGTCGCGGCACGACACAGGTATCTTGATTACTCAGACTTCATCAAGATACCTGTTGAGACCGTGGTCACATCCTGGCCTCTTGTTTTTCCATGCTAAACCGTGACACTTCAGAAGATAAAAGAAAAAAAACGAAAAATAGGAAATAAAGACTAAAATTTAAATACAAGAAATTAATATAATCCTAAGCCGCATTCCCCGGCAACGGCGCCACTTTTTGATAACGCTCAAACCATACCTCCTTACAAAGTATGAAGCGGACATTGTCAATAAAGAACCCAACTAGAGGTTGGGGTTGATCCCACAGAAAATACGGAAGGATGTAGAAGAACACTAGTACTTAAGCTTTTTAGTTAATTATTTCCTAAGAGGAGGGAATTTGTAAAACTAATAAATAACAATGTTGAGAAATTGTTTGTTGTTTCCAAATTAATGCAACTAACTAGGTTAAGTGTTCCCTATGACTTCATAACCACAAGACATTTTATACTAGTGATCTATTTCGGTGTTTAGCATGCAATATCGGTAAGTTAATTTCACCTAAATGGTTGGTCCCCTATTTATATGTTTATTAACACGCAACTTGGTCCTTCTACGGGTGTATGCTTTACTAACCCTTACCCTTGATATCGGATTAGCTATTCCCCGACAAGGTCAAGCTATTAGATGAGGGTTGATAGCCTCAAATCTCCGTTGTTAATCCCTTTTCCAATTCACTACCTCCTTGGTCCGGTAAGTAAGAATAAGACAAGTTCTAACGTTTGCAACCATTAAAAATCAATTAAAATGAAGAAAGAAACAATACATGCATAAACTCCGTTCAAGAATCACTAAGTATTTTAATGTGTGTTAATTTTTCATGGTTTCAGCAACCCTATTTGTGGTGGTTTTAGCCTATCACGTTTATAAGTAAATTCATTACATTCATAGGCATGATAAAAAATTAATACTTACAACATTGATAGGAAAAAACTCACTTGATTAATGCAACAATAAAGAAGAAGAACTCAAAGATCGTCTCAAAGTCTGTCGTAAAACTTCTAAGCACAAGACTTGTCTAAAACATGGCTTCTAATTCTACTTCAAACATAAAACTTGATAGCTATTACATGAAAATAAAAGGGTATTTACAGTAGTAGATTTATATTTTCCTTGTTCCTTGATGAATTTGACTTCGGACATAATGTTCCTTTTCATAGTTGAAGTAGGAATTTGATTATGGCTGTTGGAAACCCCTTGGTGTGCCGCCCCTACCATGGCGTAGAAAAGAGGGCACCTCGCACCTGCTGTAGCGCAGGAAGAAGGCCGCCTCGCGCGTGCCAATGCACTGGAACAGTGCCACGTCGTGCAAACTGTAGCTCCAATAAAAGGCTTCCTCGCGCATGCCATTGCGCCTAGCCTCCTTCCGCATCGCAAACGTTGCTGCACTGATGGCCTTGCGCCTCGCACATGGCAGTGGGTTGATGGGCTGTTGACTTGCGCGGCTGGTAGCATAAATGTGCTAGTGCATTATATTTGTCGTTCAATCATGATTAATTCAATCCTTCTTTTTCAACTTCATTCCAAACATCTCAAACACATCCAAATCCATCACTTTTAGCCCTAATAAAATCTACTCACATGTGTTAGCCATTTTTACCAATATATAACATAAAAACATGCAACCACACATAATTTATCCTCAAAACATAGTAAAGTATTGGCAAAAATATGTCTATGAAGTGCATAAATACGCCCTTCATCAGATATGGAGGCATTAACTGTATGGGGTTCACGTGGATGTTTTCACCAACCACAAGAGCCTTTATTACGTGTTCAGTCAGAAGGATTTGAACCTTTGTCAAAGAAGGTGGTTGGACTTATTGAAGGATTATGACATGAGTATGTTGTACCACTCGAGAAAGGCAAATGTGGTGGTAGATGCCTTGAGTAGAATGTCCATGGGGATCGTTGCTCAGGTTGAAGAGCGTAGAAAAGAGCTGGCAAAGGGTATTCACAGGTTAGCTCAGATGGGAGTGCAGTTGGTGGATTTAGCTGAGGGCGGAGTAGTAATACAGAGTGGGTCAGAATCCTCATAAGTTGTTGGGTTAAGTCAAAGCAAGATGAAGATCCCATACTGCTCTAGCTGAAAGAAGCAATGTTAAGAAAGGAGGTGGAAGCCTTCTCTAAAAGGGGAGATGGTGTACTTCGCTACCAGGGCAGACTATATGTTCCAAACATAGACAACTTGAGGTAGTGAATACTTGCATAAGCACATAACTCAAGATATTTTATCCATCAAGGTGCTACTTGTTATACCCTGAGAGCCCTAAGATCAGACCCGGGAGTTGAAATGGAGAAAATAAAATTTTCTGCACCAGGTCACAGAACGAGTCGTCTTGTGACCCGTCAGGATGACCATGAGTCATTAAGTGAATCATGGTGAGGTGTATGAAATAAGTTGGAAATTTAGGTTTTTGGGTCACCAAATACATGACCATGAGTCGTGGTCAGCACAAAGACTCGTTGAGTCAGTCGTGGTCAAGGTTGATGGAAGGAAAGAGAAAAATGGGTAGTAAAGTAAATGAGAGGTGACCACAAGTCATGGTCACCTGTAACAACCTGTTATGTTGCCCGTGGTGAGCTCTAGTTGATGTTTTGGCAGTGTACTTGACGACTTGTGGCGATGACTCGTGACCAGTGGTAACGACTCGTCTAGTCCCTTGTTGGGACTGGCAGTTAATTTTTCCCTGCGAGTTTATTAAGGGATTTTCTGTAATTCCTATGATCCTAAGGCATAGACTACATCGTTTAAAGTTATGAATAATGAGTTTTAAGAAGGGTAAGTTCATTCTATGCTGTTCCTATTCATGCATGCAAACTTAGGAGTCTAGAGAGGTGATCAAGCTTAATTCCTTCAAAGTTCTTCTGAATTCATCCTTAGGCAAGCAGAGAAGTTGTTGAATTTGATTCTCTCAGATATGTAGGGTTATGAATGGGTGAATTTGTTCACACCCATGCCCAATCCCTCTCTAATTCATGACAATCAATATGTTGATCCTATGGGGTTTTAACCCAATACATGAATTTCCTAAGTTTCTACAATGGGTATTATCTAAGCATGTTTCTATTATTGAATTATGATTCATTGGAAAATTTTACAATGTTTTCAATTTTGAATCAATTTTTCGAGTTTTATAAATTATGATGCCCATCCATTAATGTTTATGCAAATTAAGATCTATGATGTATGTTCAAGTATGATGAGATATTTATGATGATAAGCATTTTTTAAAGTTACCAATGTCTATTATGATGTTTTCAAGTGAATCAAGTATTTTCAAGCATGTTTAAGTATTGGGTAATCCCATATGTTCTAGTATGATTTATGTTTTCATGAATTAGCTTACCACATGGTTTTGGATTCAAGAGTCCCAATTATGTTCAGCTTGTGGTATGGTTTGATCCAAGGCCTCTCATGTATGATTTCAAATTTTATATGTATATGATTATTCATCTTCGTCACTAGATGATGATCAACTTCGCTGAAAAATAATGGAGAGCATGTGCATGTTTTTGGGAGTAGTGTCTAGCATCGAGTATACTAAGGGTTAGTCAACCCTATGCCTCAGAACTATGAGCCAACATAGGTATGATCATATTATTTTGGACCTTCTTTGTGAGCTTTTCCCTGCCCTAAGGGGCCTTCAGCTTGATACGATATCATGGTAGCGTCTTTAGCCCTATCAAGGCTTTAGACGGCTCTGCCCACTTGAGTGTGATAGTTTGGACCACGTAATCTCTATTGTTGTAATGTTGGTTATAAGATGAGTCTCGCATTGTTCCTCATGATTTAAGTTATGCATGTTTATCATTCATGATATATATATGTGTTCTAAAGTAGGTTTGACCCAATGTTCAGTTTTACTTATGATTATCAAATTTCATCTTTTCGTGATTCGATTTAGTTATGATGTTTAGTTATGCTCATATCATGATTTAAAAAAATAGAATGCAAGCCCTACTCTCAGATTCTTATCTCGATTATGTTTCATATTATTCATGTTTTAATAATTTTACTTACTTAAGCAGTTTTACTAACCTTGCATACTCGGTACATTCTATGTACTAACCGTATACTCTATGTTGTATCGTTTTATGATATAAGCTCTGATCTTCAGACTCAGCCCTGTTCACTAGCCAGCTTTCGGAGTTGGCATCCAGTCTCAGTTGGTGAGTCCTCACCACCCGAGGACTCTCTCTTATCAGTTATTTCTTCACATTTACAGTTTCAGAATTAGAGAGTTAGTTGGGGTCTCGTCCCATTAACTCATCAGACATAGAGGCTTTTCAGACAGAGATTGTATTCAGTTTCAGACTCGTGTATGTATTATTATTCTATGTTATGTTTAGAATTCCTCTATGATTATTATGTTTATCTTCTGCTTCTATTGATTGAGTTAGAAGTTATGTTCATGCCATGGATAGATTTGGAGTCTCTCGGGGTTACTTGTCTCGTATGTTCGGGTTGTGACAAACTTGATATTAGAGCAATAGGTTTTGAAGTGTCCTAGAGTGTTTGAAAGACGCATTAAGTAGAGTATTTTTCATGGGTATGAAGCACGCCACACTTATGACGAAGAGGTTGCGAGACGTTTAGGAAATGTTCCCTTCTTTCATGATCTATTTCGTGCGGTGAAATTTCTCTCTATATTTCTAACTCATGCTATTTGCGATTGCAGAATCATGCCTCCCCGCAGAGTTAACGGTAAAAGGAATGAAAATGAAAATGGCCATGAGGAAGGCAATGGAGACGGGCACCAACAGGCCCCACCAGCCCATGAGCACCATGCACCAGAGCCAGTTGCCTATGCAGAATTCAGGGCAGCCATTCAGATTATAGCACAGGCCTTGACTGCGCAAGTTAATTAGCAGGTGGTAGAGCATGTCCTCTAGAATGGGAATGCGGTGGCAGCACGATTCAGAGATTTCCCAAGGATGAATCCTCCAGAGTTTGTTAGGTCAAAGGTGGATGAGGATCCACATGAGTTTATTGACGAGATTCTAAAGATCACCCAGGTTATGGGGGTGACTGGGGAGGAGTGTGTCGATTTGTCCTCATATCTGTTAAAGAGGGTCGTGCACATATGTTTTAAATAGTGGAAGGATAGTAGGGAATTTGGAGCAGGCCTTATTAGTTGGGATGAGTTTCATGCTGCTTTTCTAGATCGATTCTTCCCTATTTAGATGAGGGAGCTGAAGGCGGCCGAGTTCGTGAATCTAAACCAGGGAAAGATGACGGTCTAGGATTATGCCTTAGAATTAAATCGCCTGTCCAAGTATGCCCCAGAAATTTGTGGTTGATCAGAGGGCTCAAGTGAGCATGTTTGTTCATGGGGTGGCGGACTATCTATAAAAGGATTGTCGGACTGCGATGCTTCATCAATATATGGATTTTCCTTGGATAGTCTTGTATGCCCAGTAGATGGAGGCGGTACATGTGAGAGNGGATAGTCTTGTATGCCCAGTAGATGGAGGCGGTACATGTGAGAGAGAGAGAGAGGCCAAGAGGGCTAGGATAGATAGTTACGGGTTCTCTTAGTAGAGACTAGGTGGTGGACACCATCAGCAGTCCCACTAGAGATCGTCAGACCCGGCATAGCATGCTATGCGTGTGCCATATAGATCTAGGCACGACTCAGATAGGATAGGCATTAGGCTCTAGAGGCCAAAGCAGCTGGCCCACAGATTCCAGTATCCCAGTTTTCTACAGGTGTGGTCGGAGATACACGAGTCAGTGTTTGGTGGGTATATGTGCTTTTTTTGAGTTTGGGAAGCCCGGACATATGCTCAGAAATTTCCAAGAAGCTAGATAGGGCCATGATAGGGGCTGAGGCCTAGCTTCTAGTTCAGCAGCTCCACCAGCACGCCCCATTCAATAGGGGGCTTCTTCTAGCACAGGTGGCGGACAGTGCCAAAATAGATTTTATGCCTTAGCATCCCACCAGGAGCAGGAGGTTTCCCTAGATGTAGTCACTGGTATGTTACGAGTTTTCCACCTTGATGTATATGCCTTGTTAGATCCAAGGCTACCTTATCTTTTGTGATGCCCTATGTGGCTAGTAGCTTCAGAGTCAGTCCTGAAATATTATCAGAACCCTTCTCAGTCTTTACTCCAGTCGATGATTCAGTTATAACACAACGGGTGTATAGAAATTGCCCTGTCACAGTTCTTCAAAAAATCACCTCAGCAGATCTACTAGAGTTATCCATGACCGACTTTGATGTTATCCTTGGCATGGATTGATTACTTGCATGGTATGCCTCAGTTAACTGTAGAACCCGTATGGTAAAGTTCCGATTTCTGGGTGAGCCAGCCTTAGAATGGAAGGATAGTTTAGCTGTGCTTGTAGGTCATTTAATTTCCTACCTTAAGGACAGAAAGATGATCTCCAAGGGTTGCATGTACCATCTAGTTAGTTAAGGATGCTACATATGAGACCCCGACTATCCAGTCCGTTCTAGTAGTATGTGAGTATCCAGAAGTTTTCCCAGATGATTTATCAGGAATCCCTCCCGAGTGGGAGATTTATTTTGGTATTGAACTTCTTCCCGATATGTAGGCTATATTTATTCCTCCTTACAGAATGGCCCCAATTGAGTTGAGGAGTTGAAGGAGCAGTTGAAAGACCTTTTATCCAAGGGATTCATCAGACTAAGCAAATCCTCATGGGGTGCACCAGTTCTCTTTGTCCGAAAGAAAGATGGTTCTCTTCATATGTGTATTGATTATCAACAATTGAACAAGATCACCATGAAGAATAGGTATCCACTCCCCAAATGATGATTTTCTTGACTAGCTTTAGGGTGCCAAGTGCTTTTCGAAGATAGATTTCTGATCCGGATACCATCAGCTCAGGGTTCGGGAGAGTGACATCCCGAAGACAACCTTCAGGACTCGGTATGGTCATTACGAGTTTGTAGTTATTTATTTTGGACTAATGAATTCTCCTGCAACTTTTATGGATTTGATTAACAGGGTGTTCAAGACATACTTGGATATGTTTGTGATCGTGTTTTTGGATGACATCTTGATATACTCTCGGAGTGAGGAGGAGCATGCCGCTCATTTGAGGGTGGTGCTACAGACTCTCAAGGACCTCTAATTATATGCTAAGTTCAGCAAGTGCAAGTTTTGGTTGAACTCAGTGGCATTTTTGGGCCATGTGGTGTCAAGTAAGGGTAGAAAGGTGGACTCTCAAAAGATAGAAGCACTAAAGAATTGGCCTAGACAGGTGAATCCTTTTGATGTCAGGAGCTTCTTGGGCTTAGCTGGCTATCATTGGAGATTTGTTGAGGGATTTTCATCTATTGTAGCGCCATTGACTAGATTGACCCAAAAGAAAGTGAAATTCCAATGGCTGGATGCTTGTGAGAGAAGCTTTCAGGAATTGAAGACTCGACTCACCTTGGCATCGGTGTTAACCCTACCTGAGGGTAACGATGAGTTTGTGGTGTATTATAATGCTTCTAGAATTGGCCTTGGTTGTGTATTGATACAACATGGAAAAAGTGATAGCATATGCTTCCAGGCAGCTGAAGGTTCATGAGATGAATTACCAGACCCATGATCTTGAATTGGCAGCGGTGGTATTTTTCTTGAGGATTTGGAGACACTATTTGTACGGGTTCCATGTAGATGTGTTTACGGACCACAAGAGCCTACAATATGTGTTTAACTAGAAGTATCTGAACCTACACAAAGAAGGTGGTTGGAACTACTCAAGGATTATGATATGAGTGTCCTTTATCATCTGGTTAAGGACAATGTAGTAGTATATGCACTTAGTAGACTCTCTATGGAGAGTGTGTCTTAGGTAGATGAGGGGAGGAAGGACCTGGTGAAGGATGTGCATCAACTTGCAAGGTTGGGAGTTCATTTAGTTGACTTAACCAATGGCAGTGTTATATTCAAGAATGGGACAAAATCATCCTTAGTGAATGATGTAAAATCTAGACAAGACGAGGACCCTATTTTGATAAAGTTAAAGGAAGTCGTTAAGAATCAGAAGGTAGAGGTCTTCTCCAAAGGGGGAGATAGTGTGCTTCGATATCAGGGTCACTTGTGTGTTCCAGATGTTGATGATTTGAGAGAATGGATGTTGCACGAGGCTCATGGCTCTAGATATTCAACACATCCATGTGCCACCAAGATGTACCATGACCTACAGGAAGTCTATTGGTGGAATGGCATGAAGAAGGACATCGCATAATTTGTGGCTAAGTGTCCGAATTGTCAGCAAGTGAAGGTTGAACCCCAGAGATCAGGAGGTGTGCTTCAAGATATTAGTATTCCTACTTGAAAGTGGGAGGATATTAATATGGACACCGTCACAGGGTTGCCTCGCACTCGTCGATAGTATGAATCCATTTGGGTGGTCGTGGATAGGATGACCAAAGCCGCTAGTTTTTTACTGGTTAAAACCACTAATTTAGCGGGGGATTATGAAAAACTATACATCCAAGAGTTAGTTCGGTTGCATGGATTTCCCTTGTCCATCATATCAGACAGAGGTACTCAGTTTACCTCCCAGTTTTTAAGGTCGTTTCAAAAGGGACTTGGTACTCAGGTCAAGCGTAGTAAGACATTTCACCCACAAATGGATGGTCAAATGGATCGGACAATTCAAACTCTTGAGGACATCTTAAGAGCCTGTGTTGTTGATTTCAAGGATAGTTGGGATGATCATATGCCTCTCATCGAGTTTTCATATAATAACAGCTACCATTCAAACAGTTAGATGACTCCATTTGAGGCTCCCTATGGGCAGAGGTGTAGGTCACCTATTGGTTGGTTTGAAGTAGGTGAAGCTAAAATGATGGGACCGGATTTAGTCCATGAGGCCATGGAGAAAGTTCATCTCATAAGGGACTGATTGAAAACAACTCAGATTCGTTAAAAGTCCTATGCGCATGTGAGAAAGAGAGAACTTGAGTTTGAAGTCGATGACTGGGTGTTTCTGAAGGTGTCTCCCATGAAGGGAGTGATGAGGTTCGAGAAGAAAGGAAAACTCAGTCCCCGTTATGTTGGCCCCTACTGAATTGTGAGATGGGTTGGCAAGGTGGCATATGAATTGGATTTTCCCTTAGAATTAGCTTCCGTTCATCCTGTTTTTCATGTATCACTCTTAAAGAAGTGTTTGGGTGATCCAACTCTAGTTGTTCCGATGGAGAGTGTTAGTGTAATGGACAGTCTTAGTCATGAAGAGGATCCAGTAGAGATACTCTATCGGCAGGTTCGCAAACTAAGGAACAAAGAAGTGTCTTTAGTTAATGTTTTATTGAGGAATAAACATGTTGAGGGAGCTACACGGGAAGATGAAAAAAATATAATGGCTAAATACCTACATCTATTGCCTTCCCGCTCAGTTTTATCTTGAGGTATCAATTTTTCCCTAAAACTCTATTCAGTTTTATGTTTAGTTCATGTGTCCCAGTTTCTTTCATGTCAAAGTATGTATGTATGATTCATGAATTCATTTTAGTCATGTAGTTCAAATCAGAGTCAGTCATTCCGTTAATTTTCAACTTATATTATCAGTATTTGAATATGATGATTGCATTTTACTGCTTTTCTATATGATTTTCAACATTTAAGGACGAATTTTCCCGAGGGAGATATATTGTTATACCCTGAAAGCCCTAAGGCCAGACCCATGAGTTGAAATGGAGAAAATTAGTTTTCTATACCAGGTCACAGAACGAGTCATTCCGTGAACCGTTAGGATTACCACGAGTCGTTAAGTGACTTGTGGTGAGGTATATGACCTAAGTAGGAAATTCAGGTTTTTGGGTCACCACGTACATGACCACGAGTCGTGGTCAGCACCATGACTCGTTGAGTCAGTCGTGGTCAAGGTTGGTGGAAGAAAAGAGAAAAATGGGTAGTAAAGGCAACGAGATGTGACATTGAGTCGTGGTCACTAGTAAAGACCCGTTATGTTCCCCGTGGTGAGCTCCAGTTGAAGTTTTGGCAATGTACTTGATGACTTGTGGCGACGACTCGTGACCAGTGGTAACGACTCGTCCAGTCCCTCGTTGGGACTGGCAGTCAGTTTTTCCCTGCATGTTTATTAAGGGATTTTCTATATTTCCTATGATCATATAGCCTATACTACGTCGTTTAAAGCTATGAATAATGATCTTTAAGAAGGGTAAGTTCATTCTAAGCTATTCCTATTCATGCATGCAAGCTTAGGAGTCTAGAGAAGTGATCAAGCTTAATTCCTTCCAAGTTCTTCTCAATTCTTCCTTGGGCAATCAGAGAAGTTGTAGAATTAGATTCTCTCAGGTATGTAGGGTTATGAATGGGTGAGTTTGTTCACACCCATTCCCCATCCCTCTCTAATTCATGAAAATATTTATGTTGATCCTATGGGGTTTAACCCAATGCATGAATTTCCTTAGCTTCTACCATGGGTATGATCTAAGCATGTTTCTATTATTAAATTATGATTCAGGGGAAAATTTTACAATGTTTTCAATTATGAAGCATGTTTTCAAGTTTTATAAATTAAGATGTCCATCCATGAAAGTTCATGAAAATTGAGATATATATTGTATGTTCAAGTATGACGAGATATTTATGATGAAAAGCATGTTTTTAGGTTACCCATGTTTATGATCATGTTTCAAGTGAATCAAGTATTTTCAAGCATGTTTAAGTATGATTTATGATTGCACAAATTAGCTTACCACATGGTTTTGGGGTCAAGACTCTAAGTTATGTTCAACTAGAGGTAAGATTTGAGCCAAGGTTCCTCATGTATGATTTCAGATTTTATATGTATATTATTATTCAGCTTTGTCACTAGACAATGGTCAGCTTCGTTGAAAATTGATGGAGAGAATATGCATGTTTTTGGGAGTAGTTTCTAGCACCGAGTAGGCTATGGGTCAGTCAACCCTATGCCTCAAAACTACAAGCCTATGATAGGTATGATCATATTATTTTGGACCTCCTTTGTAAGCTTTCCCCTGCCTCAAGGGGCCTTCATCTTGATGTCGATATCATGGTAGAGTCTTTATCCCTAGCAAGGCTTTAGACTGCTCTTCCAACTTGAGTGTGATAGTCGGGACCACATAAGCTCTATCGTGGTAATGTCGGTTATAAGACAAGGCTCCCATCATTTCTCATGATTTCAGTTATGCATATTTATCAATCATGATATATATATATAT